>RZGM01000146.1:0-56682 GCA_027886205.1 Fusarium piperis | reverse complement strand
TAATAATTAAGTATATATATTAAATAATTTATATAAAGGCTATTATTTTATATAATATTTATAAATATACCTAGGTATTATTAATATTAGTTAAGCTATTATTACTAAAATAAAAAGTAGGCTATTTTTATTATTATTATAAACTAGTAATATATTCTTAATAAAATAAGGTTTATTAAGGCAAAGTATTAGGCATAATAGTATTATAAAGCTTATTTAGATATTAATTTTTATATTAAAAGGCATTAGGCTTAATAGCTTAATTATATTAAAAACTATATATTTTTTATTAAATTGCCTTAATTTATCCCTTTAGTATATAATAAGGTTAAATTACTTAAATATATATTAACTTTAGATTTACCTTTAATATATATTAATAAATATAATAAATATAAATAAAACTTAATTTTATTAAAAATAAAATCATAAATTATATAAATAATAAAAAAATTAAGAGATTAATCTTTTTAAAGAAAAATATAATTTATTTTATAATAAAAAAATTAAAATAAAATAATAAAATAAAAAACTTAATTATAAGTATATTAAATTATATAAAATTAAATAAAAAATCTTAAATTTAGTAATTTTATTATATACTTATTATATTTACGCATTGCATTACTATTAAGTTATATATAGGACTTTGCTCAGGGTTACTTTAATAAACTTTTTATTAAACCTCCACTTATAACCTAGGAGCTTCTTTAGGTCTAATAGCCATATAAGGCCAGTCTGCTTTAAGCAGGCCATGGCCTCTATGAGGTTCCGCCCTAACAGCATCAGCGTATTAGTAGGGCATATTAATATAATCATATACCACTAGGCTTCAGCGCTTAAGTTAATAATCAGGTATATGCACTAGATAATTTGCGCAGGGGCTACTATTTTATATAATATTTATAGGTATACCTAGGTATTATTAGTATTAGTTAAGCTACTACTACTAGAATAAGAAGTAGGTTTATTGCTCTTATTATTATTATAAACTAGTGATATATTCTTAATAAAATAAGGTTTATTAAGGCAAAGTATTAGGCGCGGCGGTATTATAAAGCTTATTTAGATATTAACTCTTATGTTAAAAGGCATTAGGCTTAATGGCTTAATTATATTAAAAACTATATATCTCTTGCTAGATTGTCTTAATCTGCCCCTTAGGTATATAATAAGGTTAAATTACTTAAATATTATAAAAATAAAACCTTATATAAGTTATAGCTTACTTAAAGTAAATTAGCCTTATATAATTATTAGACTTAAAAAAGCTCTTAATAATCTTATAACCTTTATTAAAAGCGAGTTTGCTTGAGACCGAGCGGCTAGGCGGCCAGGAACTGAGAAACATGGACTAATGAGGATTAAGAATTCAGTGCACGAGGCAGCCTTCTGGCCTTCTAGCCCGCACGAGGCCATCTTGAGCATCCCGCACTGCTGACAGTCCTCTATCTAATTGGGTATGTTTTAAAAACAACTCAGAGGAAGCGCCTAGATGTAGACCTGCGTTTCAGGCCGAAGTCTGATGGCGCTTAGAGTCTCGCGGCCCTTGTCCCCTTGCCGAGAATAGCACGTTGGCTGTCTATTAAAGAGGACGCAGATGTCCTCATGCCATCTGACCAAGACAAACAAGACTTCTCCAAGCACAACTAGAGCCCGCTCAATCATACTCAAATTTCTCCCTTTCGAATTTTATCCGGCAACATCACCATTTCAAATACCTCAACAATGGCTATCTCCTCTCAAACCACAGGCGTCGTCAACCACGCGAAGCCCACTACCTTTCCGAGGTGCGACGAGTGTGGTTGGCAGGCGGACAGCGATCTAAATTGCCGCAATACGAATTGCCCCTACTATGGGACCCCGAACTGTTCCTAGTGAGTCCTATCCAAGCTTCGGCCTTTTTGTGCGTGTTTCAATTCTGACTTTGTCGCCGGACAGAGTGCACTAGCTGCTAAGTTACATGTCGCTGATATAGTGAGGGTACAAGGGCAAGTACGAGAGTGTTACCAAGTTGTGGCTGCGTGTAAAGTACCTATCCATAGATGTAATTAAGGGTTGAGATCTCTAGGCATCCAGAATCAATTCTCGCCTTGGCTTACAGGCCATATATATCTATAATACTGCACAGTTGGATTTCAGCTTTTAGCCCCCAAGTCTGGTGATACCGCCTACTCCTAATGGAATTCAGGCGGTTTTTCGTGTGTAATACCGTGTAGAGAAGAATCATAGAACATGACAGTTTCTTAGTCACGTGATATCATCTGGCAATGGTTGCTTAGATTCCTTAAGTAGAATATCCGAACAAGTACCAAACCAATAAGGCTATGAGATCATAGCTAGTTCGATTGCTCGATAGATGGAACCTCTACCTTTCTCTTCGCGGTGATAATGGGTCACAAGGCGGTTAACTAAGTTGTCGCCTAAGGGACTTGTACAGACGTAGATCTTTAACTGATGTTCATTTTGGGAAGTATTATCTGAGACTACTGGTGGATCTCTTAACAGCAACGATGGCATAGTGACTACACGGACGATAGTATTCTTATTTCTTTTATTAGGCTTTGAGGTGAAACCACCCAGGTCTATCCAATAAGTTGTGTGAAGTTATTGGACGGACCCCCAAGTACCCGCAGTTAGCGAGTCAGCAGCGTAGTCACGTGCCGTGGGAGTCAACCCACAATTTGTCTTACGGACTATGCACTTTCTCAAACCTCCAACTCTGTGAGCCCTCCACCCAACATTTTTCTCCAGCAGAGTATTGAAGTTTCCCAACAGATATGGCGGGGCCGAGCGAACACTGGGAAGGCCTTGCCGGCTTGGGCCCAGAGTCAGATAAAGCCAAGCGAATTCAACACCTCCTCTCGTCGGCCAACTTTGAATATCTAAAGGCACGTGGGATAGAGTCACGAAGGAGGCATCAACTGGACTTGCCTGATCACATCGAGTGCAGCATCAACCTGACGCAATTTGCATCTGGTTTTAACAACCTAGCCCTGGAAGTCGCATTTTCAGACAATGTGTACTGGATCGCTCGGATCCCACATCAGGCCCTCGATGACGGCGCCAGGACCTCGATGCTCAGCGAGATTGCTACAATGAAGATAATCCAGAAACACACCACCATCCCAATCCCTCGGGTCTTCGGCTTTGAGGCGTCCGCAGACCAGCCTTTTGGCTACCCGTATGTCTTCATGGAGTTCCGAGGTGGTCGCACGCTCCCGAATTCGCTGGCGACAGCTGTTCCCCCACAACACCATACCAAAGTAGCCAAGCAGCTTGCAAATGTCTTTGCAGAACTCCAGAATCTGACATTCAGCCGCATCGGGCGCCTCTGGTGTGGCGAGGATGCGGATCAGCCCCCGGAGATCATACCCATGGACTGGCACTCTTCGCCTGGGCCTCTGGACACCTCGCTCGAGTATTTTTACAATCAAAGACAGGGCGAAAACCGGGAAATAGTGGCCATGCATCCAGATGACCTAGACTGGCTCACGGCATGCTGGGTGCTGAAGAACACTCTGACCCACATCATCATTGAGGACAGAGTCCGGGGGCCCTTTCCCCTGTGTCATCTTGACTTGCATTTCGGCAATATGCTTTTCGACGACGAATATAATCTGACGGGAGTTATCGATTGGAGCAGTGCCCAGGCTGCTCCTCTCGAACAGCTGTCAGTCTGTCCAGAATTTGCCACCTTCCCAGCGTTATCAAATGAGGAGAATCGACCCATCGTCGAGCTCAAGAATCTTGTTATTGATGCCATAAGAGAGATGGAGAGAGGTCAAGCAAAGAAGCCTCCCCTGGACAATCCAGAGGCGGTTGTAACCACGAATTTTACACCTCTTTCCACCTACATGGCTTCCAAGGGCGCCGAGGTCACCTATCGTCAGTATATGGCTTCTCCAAGACGAAGTCTCTGGGCTGGCAAAAGGCTCGCGAAGATTATCTACGGAGATAGTGTTAGCTGGGAGCAGCTGAGAGAGGTCTACGGCACGATGCCACTCTTCTAGATTATTTTTCATGTTCCCATTCCATATCTACTATGTTGTGCGGTCTTCAAGAACGGAGTCCCTGTAGATATGAGTGAGGGGTATAAGCAAGTTAATAAATCAGTATTGCAGTTATATAATTATATTATAGCGGCGGAAACAATACAGAAGACATTACCCACTCATCAGTATTAGATATCTAATAAACGAGGTATATCTGCCTAGATCTTATAGAAGTGTGAAGTTATCTTATCCTGTTCTTTGACATCATGGCTGCATCCCATCACAGATGTGTTATCCCTAGGGGAATGGTCTGTCACGCTATTCAGACTACTTCAGAGAGAATCTAAGCGATCAGTTAGGTACGTCATCTATCTTCATGAGCCTCTTCCTCTGAAGCTGTTCCCTAAACCCACGCATAATTAAATACCTATTCATCATTGATCTTAAGGTAGCTCTTCTGCAAGAGGTCAGCCACAAGGAAAAATAATCACACAGTTCTCATAACCTATATCGCAAAGGCCCGATATACACGCTAACTTCCTCCGCAACACAGCCCAACCACTAAGAGGCCTGCCTTTGTGCATACCCATTTATCTTCCTAACACGCCCAAAATCTACATGAACCGACTCCCAACCAACAGCGCCGAGTGCCTTCAAGTCTCGCTCAAACACGTACTATCTATTTGTTTTACGCAGTTATCCCATCAAGGGCCAGGTTCCAGCTATAACAAAGAACACCATATCAACACTTCATAGCATCATTATCCCGATGCTAACACCGTGGCTTATTTTTTTAGCCTTTCCCTTACATCTCTTAGACGTATCATTAATATCAACAGAAGACTCACACCTAGCTGCATCATAAAAAGTTAGATAACCTCCCAGCGGGTATAAAGCTGCCTACTCTAACCCCCCGTACGACAATCCACCTTCAATTTTCATAACACCATGATCGCTATGGCAAGAACAACGATCAGCAAAAAGGACACCAAAGCCGCCAAGGCGTATAGGGAAAGGTTCCCTCTCCCCTCTGAGTTCTCAAGTTATGGGAGTGAGCTTAAGAATGATGCAAGATACCTCTCCTTCGATCACATTAGGCAAAATCAGTTGCTTCATCTACCTACAATTCGACATATAGCCCTCTCTATCGCCTCCCGAGCGAGATCTTTTTATTGATACTGGCCAATACACAAGAGGATGAGGCTGCGGTCTTTTGCTTGCGCCAAGCATCGAGGCATCTCCGTCTGTTGACCAATAACTATCAGTTTCGAATGCACACCTTCTCAATGTACACGAGACGCAGCTCGTACCTTGTAGTCATTAAGTGGCTCGATTACATGACGGGGGAGTACTGCTTCAACAACGCTCTCCCCAGAAAGCTTTGCGCAGATTTACGACAGAAAATACGCGCTCTTACAAGCAGAGACCGGTACTGCTCATCATGTCAAGTCAACAGAGCCTCAAAAGCAAAATCTCGACATCAGAAACACTGCAAGTTTAGGGCCCGGAATGAACAAGACTGGCTTTTGTGCTCTCAATGCGAGGCGAAGCATCCCTTAGCTATCTTTGCGCCCGATCAACAGATTGAGAAATCAGACAAACGAAACTGTATTGGCCGACAATGATATGTACGCCTCTGTGAGCATCATGTCATCACAGCCACCTACACTGCTGCTGTAGATCACCAGCCAGCTTTACTGGTCGCTTTCCGACAGCAACACCAAATCATGAAGACGGGAGGCCTGTGATACTCAAACTTGATTATTCATCCTACTTACCAAAGATGTTTCTGGAAGACTTTGCGCAGGAGACCTACGCGCCGCGCTTAGAAGAATACGCTACAACGGTGCAGAGTTTCTCCTGCCAGCACAGGCAGCCGGACACATCCCCGAGACGGAGTGTTTTGACTCTACAAGTGGTTGCGATTGTCTATTCTTTGACAGGCCAAACACGGCGCAATAACGCAAAGAACACTCGAAGATGGAGGAACAACAGAAACTTCCGGAGACCCATCAACACACTGATAAATATCACCACATGATCCCAAGGTGCAGGTCATCATCGAAAGTAAGAGCGATCTTTGGAGGCCACTCTAACACTAGCCAAGTAATGTGCATGGGGTTTACCTACGAGCGGTGGATTCACGTTACGGATCTCAAGCGCAGCCTCCCTGGTCATGAATGGCTACATTCTCTAGCGAGAGAGAGCTATCACGATGAAACCTGTCATAATTATTACCAGGTAGTTTCATTCACCGGTCACCATAGCGGGAAGGTCAATAGGCTATCTTAATATAATTAGGTGAGTTATAGCTAATTTAATACTAATAGTGGTTTACCTATGTAATATTACTAAGGTTAGTAAGTAAGTATTATACCTTATCTAAGTATATATATACGATGTATTATCTTTTATAATAATATGCCTTAAATAGCTCAAACACTGACTAAAGGAATATTTATACTTAGGATATAAAGGACAAGTCAAAGTCAGGGATAGTAGACGAATATTTAAATAAGAAGAGATGAGTCTATGCGTAGAGCCACGCGTAATGCCCTCTCGTGTAATCTCCCGACCTTTACGTCAACCGTTCTTCAAGGAGAGACGACCCATGTGAATCATCAGGATGGTCATGGATAAAGAGCCCTTGCAGAAGTTGGGTGCAGTGTAGGGAGAGATGGCCTTGCTATGGCCCAAAATAGGCGCCCATTTATATCCCTTATGATGGCCATGCATTGAAAGACTTTTCTCCTTATAACGGGAGTTATTACTCGTAGGGGTCATACATGGAGTATCTGAAAGGAACTTTGAGCTTGGAATAGAGGAGTGTTGGCTTATTGGTAGGAGAGTCCCGCGCGGGTGGGTAGGTTTTCAGGGCCGAGAAAGCAGTGGTCAAGATGCATGGCAAGGCAGAGGAAGCAAATCAATTCTTGATGCGAATTGTATTGAGGGTTTAGGAAAACTTCTAACTGGACGTGATAATGTTCACCATAGGATAAAGGAGGTTTGGCGCTTCTGTTCTCTCGGGGATAGAAAAGTGACGGGCATTCTTTAACGAAGAGGAGAATGAGTGACCCAAGGGGAGGGTTACGCTACATGTGGCATGGTTTTTGAGAGAGGATTCCGCTGAGTTATCCTGGTCAAGGTTTGACTAACTCTTGAATCACCCCCATGTTGCCAATCTCCAAAGGTTAAGCTTAAGCAAAGGTTTCCTCTGCTCCCTGTCACTCCTCTGTCTCAACCTGAATGTCCTTGCCCATCTTACGAGCAATTTCAATGGCTATCTGGCCAGCCCCGGAATCAATCATGGCATTGCAAGGCTCCGCTGCGAGATTCAGCAGTCTCAAGTCACGTACCCCATCAACGCCACTTGCAGCCGTGAGAATGTACCCGACCACCCAGGGCAGTTCACTCTCCTTCTCCATGTAGGTAGGTGTGTACAGCTCTCGTAAAACAGGGTCGCAATTATCTTTGACCGATCGCAGGAAGTTCCAGCACCAGCGATGCATCAACAAGTATGGGAATGCCATTTCGAGGGACTCGGAGTTGAGTGCCAAAACGAGTGTTTTAATAAGCTCCTCGGGAACAAGACCATCAGTGGCCGTGTCTTTTCCGGCAGCCCTAGCCTTGGCCCTTTGCTGCCGAAGTCGATCTTTGGCTCTCAATTCTTGTGGATCATGAATTTGTGTCATGATCAAGTCTCCGTTGTCGGCCGAGCCCTCCCACTGATAGGCGCTGCGTGCGACAATGTCATCGATCAGCTCGGGCGTCCAGTTCATTTCGGCTCCCGAGCAAATCTGAGTCTTAAACATGGACGACACGGGCACGCCCTCATTGATGCCTCGCGGACCAGCGCGTGAGGCAATGGCAGTCTTGCGCCGGCGGTTTGTCGTGAAGGCGGCGGTTGAGATGCCCATCTGAAGACAGAATTTCTGGAAGTAATCTCCAGTGGTCCTTGGCCGCTCACCTCCAACCCAGATGTTGGAGTCGTCAAGCAAAGTGAGCATGACGTCCATATCAGGCCACTGCCTTTCTACTAGCTTCCCCTTGAGAAGGGCATTGTAGAGGTGAGCAGTGTAAGTGATTGAACCCCAAGCATTTGCGACAGCGAGCCCGACATCGCACACCTCTGTACGAAGACGGAAGAGGTAGAGACCAGTCAGAACAGGGGAGTAGATCAAGATACGATGGACCTCCAGAAAAGAGAGGCACTATTCCACTTGAGAACATCAACTATGAACACTCTTTTCTTAGGGCAGGAATATTCCTCATGGATTCACATGGTAGCGAATTATCTGGGTGGAAGAGGAGAACGTTGAAACTTTTGTAGGTGAGCTTTTGGAATCAGTGCTTCTTTCTTAACCTGTATACTTTCTTACCACTATACCTATATCAAAGGCTATGTAACACGTTAAATTTTCACTCCCTAATGTTAAATATCCTTGCCACTCTTCTCTAATACCTATTTCAAAAGTTACAAAGAGCACTACCTGTTTTCTTCGATGGCCCAACGTCCCCGTAACTTCTCGAAGGAGCCTCAATATTTGTGGTTCGGACGTGAAGAATGTTACCGACTAGAATAGGCACCTTCTCAGAATTAGGATGCCATCAGATGGTGCTTCTCGGCATCGGGCGATCCTCCAAACCCCGATTCCACTCCTGTAAATCCCCCATACCACAATTCCGCCCCTGTTAATTCGCCTTCAGGGCCTTCAGTCCTTACATGGCTTCATTCGAGACCTTCAAGCCTCGCAGGAGGACGATAGAGGCTTCAGACTGTGCAGGAGGTTCGGCTGGGACATTGCCAGGGAAGAAAGAGCGTAACCCTTAACCAAGCACCAAGTCAATCTCTTCAAGATCACACGCGTCCCACATCATCTTCTCGACGTAGCCACAACCTTTGCGATGGGCTACGCCACTATCCCATTCAATCCAAAGAACCCCGTAATACTCATTGCCTTCTGCCGCCCTTTCAGGGACCAGGCCTCCCGGATTGCTCCTCTTGCGATGACATATCGCGACGATTTCAACATCGAGTTTAAAAGCAAGCGCAGTCTCTCTGGACTCCGTTTCATTTTGGTCGGTGTTGCTAGGTCCCGTGTTATCTAGCTCGTCGCTATTCGAGACCTCGTCGCTATCCGAGACCTCGTCGCTATCCGAGACCTCGTCGCTTAGAAGGTCGAATGCAGAGCTAGTGTCTGACACCATATCGCCTAGATTTTCGGTCCCCGTCATTGGGAACCTCTCTGCGTCGCTCTGACTAGGCAGCTGAAGCCACCCACAGATTAAGCCTGACTTGTTTGCCAAGGCCACATGCGTGTCCATGCCGAGCTTGAAAAGAGAAGAGGGACAGACACCATCCCCGGGGCCCAAACTTCGAGCGTGAAACCACCCTCTTTTAGTACGGCATGAGATGTATTGGTGTTGCTTGGCATCTTTGTGGGCCTGATCAAGCGTGGGCATAGAAAAGGGACGCCAAAAGTACTTGTTGGGCAAAGCTGGGTGAAAGTACACATGTCGATCTGGTGTCTCCCATTCGCTCTGCTCGGAAGTAAACTTGAATCCATCCTCGAAATGCTTGACTGGGTCGAGCTTTTCTTTGGCCCATCCCTGAGTCAGGAACTTTGAGTCTCCGGCCTCAGTGAAGTTGCGATTTGGAAACGAATCGATACGCCGCTTATCGAGGGACTCTGGGTCGTCGTGGCTGAACCATGTGGTGACTGGTGTCGTGATGAACTTAAACAAACATGTAGCAGTAGTAAGGTATTGAGGCAGCTGGTAGTCTTCCTCGTCGTCAAGGAGTCTGAGATAATTCATCTTCCAGCTGATATAAGACCATGAAGGAAGGATGGCCCCCGGAAGAGACGATTGTCGTGGTCCCATAACCTTTCGTTGCTTGAGATACGCAGTCGGCACGTAACCTGAAGGTTGGCTGTTCCAGAATTCGCAGTTCCACATCAAGGCTACATCAAACCATGTCTCTGGAAGTCCGCATTGGAATCCTCCATTGAAGGTATGGCCGAGAAAGGTGAGCAGACCAGTGACGCCAGGAAGTGCATCCTCGGGATGAGTAAGGTCCCGTACGACGTATTCGCCCATCAACAGTTCTAGTTCCGCGAAACTAGGCTGCCCGGCAAGAATACTCGGAATCCTAGTGTATTTCGATGCCCTGTCGTCGTCGACGTCTTGTCCAGCCTTGGTGTCATCTTCATGGCACGTTGCGCAAAGGCAGCTCCAGTGAACCTGCTGGTTCGCGAAGATCAGTCTTCTTTGAGAAAGAAAGTACTCCTGATATGTCCAGCCTCTTTGGAAGTATTCGGAGCCAGAACTTGCGTGCCCAGATAAAGAAGGGTTGTCCCTCACAATAATCCTGTTGCCTTTCAGCCATGGGAAGATGTTTCGCAACTCCCGCGACTCAGACACCCCCTGTATACCAAGTATTCCATCCCATGCATCGCCATCTGTCGCAACAATCGTCAACTTGGCCCCGGCGTAAACCGACCCCATCAGCTGGAGCTGCTCCGACATGTGTTGTTTGTCATCAGAGATGAGACACAATGAGTCGACCCAGAGGTAACGCTCTCCCAATTCCCGAACAAGTCGCATCGTGTGTCTGACTGTGAGGGGAATACGATCGGTGTAGGTTGAGAGACCCCCTGGCGTGGTAATGTTAGGGAGGGTGGATGAGCTTGTCCTGAAACTGTCTCGCACGCCCCATCTGTAGCTGAGTGCGACGTACTGCAGCTCTTGTTTGCCAGGGACAAGGCAATCCAGTTCGGTATCAACCACATAGGCAGGGGAGCAGGAGGGAATCTTGAATGAAGTCTGGCATTTTGATTGATGCTCGTTGAGACAAGTGTCCAGCCATTGTCGAGCCACTTGGAGATCGATCCATTTCGAGTCGAATGTTTGTCGGCATGAACTTGAATGGCCATGTTCATTGTTGGAACTGATCAGCAATAAGTCATACCATCGCTGATCGCGGTACTTGTAATCAACAAATACAGCCCGGGGCAGATATCCGGGTGCCCGGAGGAACCTGATTGTGTAGTAACCCCGACTTCGAAGGCGATTTGCACCGCGGCGAGCGAGTTCTTCGGCATCTCTGTGAAAGATCGTATAAAGCCAAGAAATCACAGGCTCATGCAATGGACAATCTATCTGTGGACGTTTGAAATCATCAGGGTTGAATGACTTGAATTCCATGCCATCTTCGATGAACATCTGTTCGAGAAGGCTGCAGACCTGGCAAGATTCGACACCACTCGACTCTGGGTCGTCATCCATGACGGCGTCAGGGTATCTGGTTCTGGTTTGGATCGTTATTGCTCTAAGGTGAATGTCGTGATGTTGAAGCAGAAAAGATGCGGGGATCTCTAGGCAGAAACACCCTCCACATGCTATCCGCGAATCATTCCCTGACACGTTCAACCGGTCAGCTGCGGCTGGTTGATGAAACGTTCATTGGCCCATTGCACGTGGATGGCTTGGGCGGCCAGTGGTTTCAAATAGTTCAAGCTACATAGGCATGGTGTCGTTTTCCCTTTCCGTTTTCAGCTAGCTGACATTTACACTTTGTGCATTCCAAACCACCAAGCCAGGCTTTCATACAGTAGATGTGTGCGCTCAAGATCAGTGGAAACTACTTTTGAGAGTTCAATGTGGATGAGCAGAAAGGCCAATTGGTATAGGAAGCAATGGTCGATGCCAAAGTCCCCATTGAAAATAGACAAGGAGAATTCCAAGGAAAACATCGCCGTTGTACGGTATGGAGAGGGAAGAGATTAAAAGAGGCTTTCACATAGTAGAATGGTGATGGCAGAGGCGTAGGTCGAGCTAAAAAGCCGCAGAGACGGAGAGTATGAGAGCAGCTGCAGAGGAGTCAGCCAGAATGTCAATAGTGTAAGTGCGGCGTGGGTTGGTATGCGTTGTGTGAAACCTAGACAAGTTTCCCAAGACACATCAATTGTGCAAAGAGGGCGAGGGTTAGTAGTTGGTATGCTGCGGCATAAGAAGAGGCATTAACCCTACTCCCAACCCCATTTTGCCTTCAAGGCTTTTGACTCGGCAAGCAATTTATCCGCCTCAGTCTCGTAGAGCCCGTTCTCTCTCAAATACTGGGTGTAGCGATCACACTGTTCCGCCCGACGTTGCGCCTCCAATGCAGCCTCTTGATTTTCGTTGAAAAATTCCGACACCATATCATCTATATTCTTATCCCAAAGCGCCTGGGAGAAAAAATCCTCAAATATCTCGGTGGCATCGGCAGGACGGCGTAGCACATGAGCAACACAAAATGCCATGTCCGTCTGGTCAATCTTCGATGTGCTAGCGGCCAAGTGGCCATACCATTCGTTTCTCAGTTGCTCGCAGAGGCTATTACCATTGCTCTTCTCGTCCAGAACGCTGCGGAACAGCGTGCATCTGCTTGTTCGTGTCAATCGAATCATGGCCAGTTATCCATGATGGTGGGGTGAAGACTTGGCGTGGAACAGTATTTGCGAATTCCCAGTCGATTATGCCCTGAATCTGTAGTTTTTTGCCCACGATGATGTTGGGTCCCCGTAGGTCCAGATGATTCAACACAAAGGGCCCTTTGTCCAGCTGAGGATCGATAAGCTGGTCAAAGATGCGCTCCATGCCGTCCAGCGCGAAGATCTCGTGTTTGATGTCGTCGACGGTATGGTTACTAACCGGCGGCGAGAAGAAGCTTGATACAAGGCCGAATTGGTACATCATATATTCCCTAGCGGATGCAAAGCTTGGCCGACTCGGTAGCCGAAGCGTGGCGGCAGACATGGAGATGACGGGACCCAGAACAGGTTCCCGGCTGCCGTCTGGATTTGGCATCAGAGAACCTATTAAGGGAAACTCCAATTGCCTAATATCAGTCAAGATGTCGATTAACTGAGAAAAGAAGTTTCTTCTGTGCTCCTCTTCAACTTCCATTAGAAGCTTTTTGTCCAGCGGTTCGCCTTGAATGGCATCTGCGATGACAAACATCTGCGTTCTCCTGCCGGTCTTGGTCAACCCAATATCACGTCCGTAAGCGCGGACATGGGGGACGGGAATCCGAGTGTTCCGCTCTAGGTATCTGTATCTATATGAGTGGTAGTCGAAGGCGAAAAAATAACCAGCGCTTACTCTATGGTTGTCACCTCACTCAGAACCTTATCCCAGGGATTGTCGAGAATGGGCTCGATTAGGATCCTAACAACCCACTCGGGTCCGTCTTGGCCAAACTTGACGAAGAAGCAAGCATTAAAGCTACCGCTTTTCCTGTTTACAACCTGGCACGGTTTGCCATTATTGTACCGTGATGCCAAAGCGCAGATCGCATCTGAGTCTAGCGATTCAATGAACGTGTTTTTGACTTGGAGTTCTTGGTCTTCAGTAGCAGGGAATTCCTGAGCATTGGATCCAAGCGTTCTAACCTCAGGTTCATTGAAATTTGAAATGTTGATCTCGTCGGTCTTGATAGTGACACTCGCGAAGTGGAATAGCTGACCCCATAGCTTATAAAGATAGACAGTCGCCAGAGTCCAAGGCGTACTAGGCGAGTGAAAGCGGATAGCATAGCTGACCCAATATCGAAGGGATAGCAGTGTCGACTCATTTGTGGTGAGTTTCATGGTGAGGATCTGGTTAGTTGCCAGGAAATAAATAACGAGGCGGCCACTCGGCTAATTCAGGCTTTTCCGAGACCCCTTTCCTTATGTCAGCATCCTCGTGCAAGAATTGATTTATTCCCTCCATATTATTAGCATACCCTGCACAACTCACATTCTTGACACTGCACACGTTACATGTCGAGAGGTTAGTCTCTTTGATCCATGAATTTCGTCCCGCCTCTGTGCAGCAATTGAAGGTAAGGAGCTCCAAAGCTTCTTTTTTATCATCGACGACGTGTTCCGCAGATCCCATCAGTCAAAGGAGATATAAGCTTATGAATTGAAAACCGAAATCCTGAAACACCATAACAAATAGCCGCGATTCAATTGAGACTGCTAATATACGTTATTGCCCTGATCCTATATCCCATTGCCAATCCTGATCTAGCATGGTTACCATATGATCCAAATCTAGCCCTTCCGCCCAAGCATAAAAGTCATCTTCCATAAAACCTGCCAATTGATCTGTCACCACCGCAGAAACGTCTTCAGTCTGGCCTGAGAGCTGGCAACTCGCCTCATATATTCGCCTCACCACGTCCTGGGAGCGACGTGCCGTCAGTGACCAATCTTCCATCGCGTCAAAGAGTTCCAAGGCTCTTCCGACCTGGGCCTGCCAATCAGCAACCGATGGGCTCTCCGGCTGCCACATGATACTGAGGAGAGGTATGATCACTGCTTGATAAAGCAACCAAACCGCATTCCATCCTGACATCTGGTGCTTCGTCCACCCACTCGCCACATCATCAATCGTCTGCCTTGCAAGCTCCTGGCATGTTGCTATCGCAGCAAGGTCATCTTCGCCTATTGGCACGTCTTTGTCACTACTTGCCACAGCGAGTAGGATCGGGCGGTAGAGAAGCATGCGGATGTTCAAGTATCGCCACTTGATAATACACCGAGAAAGGTGCAGGGGCTCAGCGCAGCTCTCTCGGCTACGAAGAATACGGGGGAGCTTCTCATACCAGCTAACCAATAAACCGTCCAGGTATTGGAGATTTTCCGCGTTCCGCTGAGAGGTCACTGCTAGCATATCATGAATTTGGGTCGCGATCTTGCAAAACTGAATGTTTTCTAGCAGAGGCATGATTCCTGCGTGCTGGGCAGAGTCTCGCTCCTCCTGATAGAAACATGGGTTAGACGCTGGGAACTTGGATTTGGACGAGGAACCTCACCTGATCGATGCTTATCAGAGGGGGCTGAATGTCGATCGAGGGATCACAACGCCCAAAAGATGGGCGGCCCATTGTCGTGGTGGTCCAGGTATCAAGACAAAATAAGGACCACCAAGTGCGTCGCCGCATCTCAATAAACGCAGCGTTTATGTTGTCGCTAGCCATTGGCTCTCTATGGAGGCCAAGGGCGCTCGCCATTCTGATTGTGGCGCCCAGTATAGCATTCGCCATGTTTGGGCGGTTCACGTAATGGAGATAATAGCCTCCAAGAAGAGCCAAAGCTTGAACTGTTTCAATGTGGCTACTTCCAAATGCGCCAATGTTGAGGTGCTTCATAGCTCTCTCATAGAACTTGAAGTGGTCCAGGTCACTTGACTTTGTCGCCATGATCGCTCCCATGGCGAATACCATGTTGAGTAGTGAAAGCCAGGGTGCATCGCATCTCTGGCCACCGAGGTAGTCAGCGCGGAAGGCAACTTCGTCAAGCATAGGTGTAAAGACATGGAGGCCTTGAAAATAGCCATCAATGAGTAACTGGCCTTTCCACGTCCAGGGGATTGGGGCCGTCTCTTCAACATAACCTGTCTGATGGACAGCGAGCTCCGGGGTCCTCTTGGAGCCGTTCCGTTGAAGGGATGCCAGTGAAACTCTTAACTGCGGTTGTATCTTAACCATGACTCCAAAAGCTGCTTTGATGGATGATATTCCGAGATATGACGCCTGTCTGTCCAGTGTGAGTGACAGGCCGTTGACATCGTCAGCTTCCGCCGGTAAAGGGTCCCGTTCTCGTCGTTCTTCATCCCACTCCGCATCTTCCACCGGGATTTGTTGAACATCAAGCAGCTGAATTTTCGACATACTAAGCGCCGGTGACGGGAGGGTTTCTATAGGATCTACCGATTGCGGTGATGGTCGGCCCAATATTTGGCAGAGTTCCTGACGCGATAGAGGGAGGAGTGATGGCACATCGTGTCCTGGAAAGAGGCGGCTCAGGATAGAGCGGCAGTCTTGTAAATTCTGAGAAAGCTCCTCAAGCACTCTTGCAGACGAGTTACTACAAGATTTTCATTCCGACGATTACGTTCGAATAACTAACCTTTTCGAGGGGACGACCCGCTGGCGGTGATGGTCATAAACGCAACGAGATTGAGAGCGCCTAGACTGGCATCGATCACATGGTTGTTTGCCATCGCAGCGTATTTTGCGCCGCTTACACTCGACGCAGGCATGGAGCCCTTTGGCGGGCTTGTTGCTCGTGGTGGGTTGGAGTGGTGAATCCTCATTCTGAGAACTCTGGACTAGACTGATCAGTTGAGAATGAACCAAGCGTGCGGCGTTATTATGAGACATACAAGAGTAAAACATTATGTCAGAGTCTATCCGTGTTCAGATTGATAAAGGAGTTTGGCGCTGGGTCGATCCCGAGCTGTCCATCAGCCTCAGAGTGTGCGATGCGATGAGTGGAGTTGAGACTGGTGAAATATGGGGATAACGAAGACAAGAAAGAATGGAGAGATTAAGAATGCCCCCAGGTCGGTAGGAAAAGAGGAGACGGCGAATAAGAATGACAGGAGTGGGCCATGGCCAATACCTGGGGTACATATGCATCCATACCTGTCCAAGGAAAGCCGGAAAAAAGGAGTCGAGATCGGCAATGGCGGAGAGTGGCCAGACCACAGGAGCTAATGCGAGACGGCCATTCGGCCTAACAGAGTATTATAGTCACTTGACTGGGATGCACGAGGGCGAAAAGGGAAGCACAAGGAGGGAGCAAAGAACCGCGGCACTTCTCAAGAGCTAACATGGACACGTCTGGAACCTGGCCGCGCGTATCCACCCCGCATCCAATTGATGAGCTGATCTCCCGCACTTCAAAACTCACGGACCGATGCTAGACCATTTTAGGAAGCTCGAATGGTGGTGGAGCCCTGGTAGGGTCTGTTCAGGGTTAGCACTTAAAAGGCACACGATCGTGGCATCAAGTAGAGAGAGGTTTTGCGAACGCGGGATAGCTATTATGCATGGCTTTAGATGTCTATAGAACAACAAAGACTCTGCAACTTGCGGTATTTTCATTTCAGGATATGATGATTGTTGCATCCCTTACTCATACTACTGGACTGCCGAAAATAAGGAACACTGCAGGCTTGGCTGAGTGGAGAACGGCAAAAGGTTGCTTCATCACGAGGCTTCCCTGCTCTACGCATTCTCCACGTTGACCACGCCACCGTCCTTGTGCACAGCAAGAACTTTCTTCTGGATTGACGCCTTGACCGGGTTTTGAGCAGCAAAGATCTCGTCAAGTTCCTCCAACTGCCAAAGCATTAATAGGGGCTCCATTTAGTAGACGCATTGAAACTTACAGTACGGCCCTTAGTCTCGGGTAGGAAGACGTAGATCAGCACCACTTGGACGAGGTCCCAGATGGTGAAGATGATATACGTCTTCCATGCAATCTTGTCCATCGCCACCGGCCATGCAAACTGGTTCAGCAGTCCAGCAGCATTAACGGCCAGGTTAGAAAACGCCATGCCCTTGGCTCGCATCTCAAATGAAAGAACTTCGACCGGATAGAGAGCCTGCAGAGGGGTGATTCCGAATGAGAAAACCGCGCCAAATATGAAGACCAAAGCCAAAGCCGCTTTAGAAGCTGCTTGATTAGTGTAGATCGGGTCACCTTTAGAATCGTCTCCGGCATATGACTTGGCAAACTCGGACGACGCGATCGTCATGCCCAGCCAGACCACAGTACAAGCAGCGAACGAAAAGATCAGCAGCGGTCGGCGGCCGAGTCTATCAACCAGGCAGGCGCCAAGGATAGCAATGGCAAATTGTTGGCAGTAGTTGATCAGGGTGATATTTGCCTGCTCGATTGTGCCCGTGTACCCAGCGGTGTCGAGGACAGCACCCAAAAAGTAAGACAAGACGGCGTTTCCGGCCCACTGGCTGAAGATGGATACTGCAAGGTTGCAGCACAGGCGATACACCGCAGCACGGTCTCTGAAGAGGACGCCATAGTCCCACCAGCGTTTATCGGCGCCGTCCATGTTCAGTGCCTCTTCGTACTCGGACAACTGCAACTTCACCCAGGGGGAGTCAGGGTTTCCATTGCCGTGATACATTGTGAGGACAGACTTGGCGGCTTCCAACTTGTTGTGGACGTACAGCCAACGGGGTGACTCGGGTATGAATAGACTGGTTATCATGATGAGGCCTGAGCAAAGAGCCTGGAGCCATGTTATGAGTCTCCAGGAGTAGTCACCTCCAGTGTTGAGACCAGCGCGGGCAGAGCCGGCGGCAACAATGGCCCCAGAGAACCAGAGCGTGTTGTACATGGCTAGCAGGGTTAGGGGTCGGACTTCTTATCACGGGATATAACTCACCTCCAACGCGTCCACGGTACGCCGGATGATTCAGCTCCACAACATACATGGGCCCAGCAGATGCCGCAATTGACACCCCAAACCCAAGCAGGAATCGTCCACCCATGAACTGACCGGCAGAATGCGAAAGGCCCTGAATGACGGTGCCAATGACAATGACGGCTGCACCAGAGAACATCCCCCACCGCCGCCCAAACCCATCGATGACGGGTCCCACGAAGGGAAGGGCAACGACGCCACCAATCTGGTACATGGAAGACACGATGCCCGCCCAGATACCGCTGTTATCGACGCCGTATTTTTCACGGAACCAGGGGTTCTGAAGAAGATTGTTGATCAGGCTCCCGTCGTAACCATTCATCGTGCTGCAGAGGAAGCCGACGAGAGAAAAGAGGTAGATGAAGAGTTGGCCTCTAGACCAGGCGTAGGGGGGGTCCTGGATCATGGCTTTCTGGAAGGCTTCGTGGCCGCCAACAACCTTGGTTTCGATTTCTCCCTGAATCAATTAGAAACGACAAAGGCGTGTTTGAGATGGATCACATGTCTAATTACCTTGTCACCTTCATGATGGATGTGGGGTTCGAGCTTTTCTTCCATCGCGGATGTTTAACTCTGGTGACCACCAGCGAGAAAGTTGGCAATTCACAGGTTTTCTGGGCAAAAGTGAGACTTTCTGGTGATAGAAGGTGTGAAGATAATCGACGAGGATGCAGGAAGCCAAGCATGGGTATTTAGTGTGGCCTCGTTAACATTTTATGCTTCGCTCGGATCACTCCATGCCATGCCTACCCATGTGCCCCAGAGCTAGTGGAAAACGTGTCTAGCCATGTTACGGTACGGATAATGGATTCCGTAGCTCAATAATGATCCATCCAAACTGTTGCGTTGCAAAGAGCGACGAAACAATAAGCACTTCATCGGCAAGCCTAACGGCTTTAGTCTATGGACCGAGGGGGCACCCCAAGCTGGCCTAGTCTAAATTTGGACACGGAAGACGACGTTCCGCGGATATCCCTGTCCTCACGGGTTTACACCCGCACCCTAAAATGGCAACGGAGGCCGAAGTCTGGGGGGGGGGGGGGGGGGGTTGAGACTGGGTCTAAAAATGGAGGCTTAATACTCTTCAATGTGTGTAACAAGCTAAATATGTGAGTGCTTAATCTTTCACAGGAATAAAAAGGGCATTCCTCGCCGCAATTGGACGATAAGGTTATGTCTGCTGCAGTCAGAGAATCGGACCTGTACAATTGATCTCCTGTCTTTGTCACCCCTCCCCTTTTCAAGATGCTTGCTGCTGCTAAAAGAACCCACCTAGAATCAGGGTGGTCCTTCAAAAGCGGCCGAGATGAGACTGAAGAATGGAAACCTGTTGCTCGAGTGCCAACTGTGGCGCATATTGACTTGATGGATAATGGCGTGTAAGTGGTTTGTGGTACCTTGGTAACAGTTCTCATTTTGCTCATATAAAATGTTAGCATTTCTGACCCCTTCCTCAACATGAACGAAATCGACGCTGAGTGGGTTGGAGAAACATCTTGGACCTATCGCACCACCTTTGCCTCTCCCGCCAACGAGGGGATGTCGGTTTACCTCCTCTTTGACGGACTCGACACATTTGCCAAAGTCCAGCTCAACGGATCAGTTATCCTGGAAAGTTGCAATATGTTTCTTAGCCACAGGGTTGATGTTACAAACCTGCTGAAGAAGGAAAACACTTTAACCATCGACTTTGATAGCGCATTGCTACGTGGGCGCGAGATCAAGGAGAAGATGCCGGATCACCAGTTTGTACTGTTCAACGGAGAGGCTGGGAGGCTAGCGGTTCGGAAAGCCCAATATCACTGGGTAAGTCTTCATATTCTGAGTCACACTGGAAGTCTGATCGCTAATGTGAAATAGGGCTGGGATTGGGGTCCCAAGCTCATGACGGCTGGGCCTTGGAGACCAGTCAGACTCGAAGTGTCTTGTGCGCACATCGATGATGTATTTGTAAAGTACGAGCTGTCTGAGAACCTCAAGGCTGTGAAGGGCAGTGTTGAACTCGAGGTAGACGGCGGATTTGACCAGGCACGTCTGTCCATCCGCTTCGAAGACGATGTTGTGTTTTCTAGTGAGGCACAATCGCCATTGACGGGCCGTGCTACCATTCCGTTTACCATCAGTAAGCCTCTCACTTCATCTATTAATGATCAATATCTTACATATACCTTTCCTTCTTAGATGGCCCAAAAGCCTGGTATCCCGCCGGCTACGGTAACCAGCACATGTACGAAGTCACAGTCGACATCATAAGGGGCGGCCAAGTTCTCGACAGCTGGACTAAGAAGACTGGATTCCGACGTAGTGAGCTCGTCCAGAGAAAAGATTCTCACGGTCAATCTTTCTTTTTCCGAATTAACGGCATCGATATCTTTTGCGGCGGATCATGCTGGATTCCAGCGGACAGCCTTTTGCCGAAAATTACACCAGAAAAGTATCGACATTGGTTGCAGCTCATGATAGACGGGAACCAGATTATGACCCGGTAAGTCTCCCTGAGACCTTTGACCGAAGACATGGAATAACCAGGCCACGCTAGAGTTTGGGGCGGAGGCATTTACGAGGAAGACGCATTCTATGATGCTTGCGACGAACTTGGTATCCTGGTCTGGCAGGACTTTATGTTTGCCTGTGGCAACTATCCCGTCTGGCTGGAATTCGTTGACTCTATTCGCAATGAAGCAAAGCAGAACGTGCGCCGTCTTCGACATCATCCCTCCGTGGTTATCTATGCTGGTAACAATGAGGATTATCAAGTTCAAGAGACGGCCGAGCTCGACTACAACTGGGAGGACAAAGACCCGCAATCTTGGCTAAAGACGAATTACCCTGCTCGATACTACTACGAATTTCTCCTACCTGAGGTGGTGGCCGAGGAGAGTCAGGGTGTTGTGTACTGGCCTGCATCACCCTTTTCTAGTGGAAAACCTACGAATGACAAGTCGGTCGGTGACATTCATCAGTGGAATGGCAAGTTTCCCGCAACAAGACATTGGTGAATGTTGGTTAACCGGAAGCAGTCTGGCACGGAACACAAGAAAAATATCAGACGTTCCACAATCTAGGCGGCAGATTCAACAGCGAATTCGGCATGGAGGCCTTTCCCGTTTTATCAACCATTCAACACTTCATCACTGATACCACCGAGTATTTTCAACAGTCTCAGACCATGGATTTCCACAACAAGGCTGACGGACACGAGCGACGCATCGCAACATACTTGGTCGAAAACTTTCGTCCCCGAGAAGATTTAGAGGTGGGCCATACAGTTCTGACCAAACTTGGACATGTGGCAGTTGCTGATTGTTCTAGTCTTACGTCTACTTAACTCAGCTCTGCCAGAGCGAGGCCATGACTTACGCATACCGCGGCTGGAGACGTCAATGGGGCGATGATCGCCGCTGTGGGGGTGTTCTTGTCTGGCAGCTGAACGATTGCTGGCCTGGGATTTCATGGGCAATCGTCGATTACTTCCTCCGCAAGAAGCCCGCTTTCTACGCCATTGCCCGCGCCCTTGAACCTCTCGCAGTTGCAGTCGAACGTGAGCATCATGACTGGAGCGTCTGCCACGCGAGGCCGGCAAAGAAATCCTCTTTTAGCATCTGGATTGTCAACAGCCAGTGTGAGGCAAAAGGAGACATTGAAGTTCGTTTCATCTCAGTGAGGACGGGTAATGAGATCAAGAGCAAGATTTTGCTGGAGAATATCGTCATTACTGCCAACGGCACGACTGAGGTCTTATGCGGGGAAGTTGACAACGTCAAAGAAGAGCCTCATGTCATTGCCGTGAGGCTTCTCGTGGATGGGGCGTGTGCGTCGAGGAGTGTTGACTGGCCACAGCCGATGAAGTATTTGGACTTTTCGGAGAGGAACGTCAAGGTTGAGTTATCTGATGGACAGTACATCATTACTGCACAAAGGCCTACCAAGGGCGTTGTGCTGGAAGAAGCGGATGGGGTCACTTTGAGCGACAACTGCGTCGATATTGTACCTGGTGATGAAGTTCGGGTTGCAATTAGTGGTCCGGCACCAGCAGCGCTATCGCCCAAGTTCAAGTATCTCGGCCAGACTTAGAAAAATAGAGTTTTCGGAAGTAGACCGATGCAATAGATCTAGAGGTGGCTTATATTACTTTGTGTCTAGAGACTCGCTGTACCACCCGCAGGATCAACACGTCAACTTTGAAGTTGCAGAATCATGACGAGTGCGGTACACGGTTATTTGAACGATTCCATATAACAGCTACCTCATTCTACTCACAACGTAAAGTTCTGGTTAGTGCTCAACGTCGGCCGCAATGAATTCGAAGAGTTGAGTAAGACGCTATAGGCCAAGCAGGGAAATAGATGACAAGGAAGGACAATCATCACAAAGGATTTATACAAAAGATATGCAAAACAGAATAATACTGCAGGATAAACAAGTCATAGCTTTCGTTTGAGATAGTTTAGTTTGCCTGGCTCGATAGACCACAAAAAGGCAGGGTCCCCATATCAAGTAGGGTACCAAATTGAGGCTTTATTTATCGTACGACAACTGACGTTGCCGCTTTAGATGCGGCTGTAATGGACATTAATAACCACTCAACGACCCATCACATTTTAAAACAGGATAGAAAGCTTCAATTGAAAAGTTTTATCATACATACGAGAAACAATTTTGCATGCATACGTGTCATGGTGTTCGGGCTTTGGGCAGCTAAGAATGCCCTTTTATTCTTCCACCGTCGATTCAGGAGTGTAGACAATGCCTTCATCTGTGAACTTTGTGGGGATACTCATTTCTCGATGTAGACTTGGTGCATTCCTTTTAAGTACATGGTGGCTGTCCATCCGTTGAGTGAAATAAGTAAGCAGACGTTGTTTGGTAGGTTTCAAGTTGGTCACTCAGCTGTCACCGGCCTACGCCTGTCTTTTTTATGCAAGCCTTGACACTGGAGTTGGCACCTAATGAGGTCAGCTATATTCTCCGCCACGCTTGGCCTGTGAAAGCTTCTCCTATGTATGCCCAAGTCCGCGGCGGCTCCCTTCTCACTGCGATTCTACCCATGCTTGGCTAACTCTCCTTATCTCCTGTCCCGTGAGACATTAAGCCATCACTGTCACCAGGCCTCGCAAGGGGATCCTCCTTCGCCGGCAAATATGCTAAATTAGGAATAGAGCAAGTACAACTAACCCAAATCTGGCGAACGGGTGTCTCGTTCCGCCCCGCCTCGATCCTGGTAGCCCCTCAATATAACCTTTGTTACCTCGGTCAGGGATATTTCCCTACTTCCGCTCGTATGGTTAATGACTCCATTTTGGCACGATTGGCTTCCACCGCCACGGATGCGGCTGCCTCGGGCTGTTGGAACATGCCTTTTCCTTCCATCCACAAAAATCATGCCAAGTTGGAACAAGGAAACCTTCGATAGATGAGGTGGATTGTGAGGTACCGTCGAGGGTCATCCACATGATTCTCACAACCGGAGTATCCCTAGATTGAGTTCGGGGGATGTCTACCCGTGGCAATCGGAGCATAGTGGCCAAGCTGTCATCTTGCCATGTCCTTGTCTCGCAATCCGTAGGAAACGCGTCGAGTCGTTATAAAAGGCATCACTCATAATGGGCAAATCACCCACTTCTAGCTATTACAACGGCTAGAAGAAAGAGCCTCAACCACATCACACAACATCCTCATTCGTTTTTTAATATCATCAGTTTTTATCACAAGCTTTCCATGCATTTCACCAGTGTCTTGACCGTCCTCTCCCTCGCAGCTGCCGCCGTCGCAGCTCCAGGGGATCGTGGCAATTACATCGTTTCTGGTCTGGGTGCCCGCAAGCAAGCTATTTTGAACGCCGGTGGAAACACTCTGGACATCGCCATTGCTATGCTTGAGGACGAGAACATGCAAACCAACTACAAGTATGGTAAGTGATGGCAGAGAACCCTCTTTTCTCAATACACAAACATGAAAAACTCCTCGTTGGAGCCCCAGTTGTGATTGGAACTTCCTAATGATATTACTAGGTGATGGCAAGACCGGTGATGCCGCCAACTTCGGTCTGTTCAAGGCCAACTGGGGCATGCTCCGCGTCTGCGCCTCTCGCGCTGGATTCAAGGGTCAGAGCCAAGATCAGTGGAACAACGGTGCTAAGTTGAAGTACGTAGATCTTAACTCGCCAGGGCTTGGGTTTAACCCTCTAACAAACTTATAGTTCCGACATTTATGCCGATGTTGCCAGCCGATGGGATTGCCAGAATTACTATGGCTATAACATGTGGTTCGCTGGCCATCGCAACGGTGCTACCGGCTTGAACAACCCTAACACCGAGGATATCAAATTCTATCGAGAGTCCGTTGAGTGGATCCAACGCCAAATCGACTCTAACATCACGTACAAGTCTGACGATACTCGCTTCTGGGTTGACGTGACTCCAATCTAAATAGTACGCAAACTTCTCGGATTTCCTATATCTTATTGGCCTATAAACGAGGCTAACCAAGTGAAACAAGTTACAAGGGATGACAAGGGAGGTTCTGGGATACCATGGCAGAAAGGACCTTAAAGCTCATTTCGCAAGGCCTAAGGGCTTTCTCTGGTTTTATAAACAGTTTTGTATTTCCGTATATAACTATTATGATCGAGCTAAGTTATAATAGAAGGCCTTTTATGTACTAATACTCTTAAGATAGTTAGCCCTATTTTATCCTAACCACTCTCGTTGTCACCATGTCTTAGCATTGGAGATCTATTCGGTTTCAAAAGTGCATTCCTATGCCGCACGAACCAAGTCTACGCGCTGATGTAGCCTAGGCCTTCGGCGTAGATCCTACCATAGATCTCCAATACGCTGTCAAAGATCCCTTGACTCTCGTGAGATACGTTGTCGCTTTGACAGCCTTTTGCACTGTCCAGTCATTTCTATATGCCAGCCACACCATCCAATACGCCCCAAGTTCTGCTCGCAGCATACTCCGCAAGCATAAAGATAACGACCTTCGTAACCCAGGTGTCATCTGTTCCTAGATCCATGCGCTTTCGCAACTTAACGTGATGGGGTGATATATTAATCGAGGAGATTGAGGTAACTGAGTTGCATTAATAGCTAAGGTAGCTAAGTATTCTAGCTAAGGTGTAATGAGTGTCTATATATCTTTAGTGGCTTATATTCTAAAAGGTGAGGCTTACGTCTGGGATCGTGAGTGACCTTGTGATAGGTAGGTTGAGAAGGAAGGGAATTTGCGGGAGCACTTGTTCCCACGTGACGTGTTGTCTGTTGGGTCGTAACAGTGTGAGTGGGGGCAGGTGTGGACCCACGAGGGTTATCGGGATTGAAAACCAGCCCGCGGGCTCGCGGCTTGTGTTCGGTCGGGGTGGCTGAGATGAGGGCCCCGCGGACGATCGGTATCAAATAAGCGGCTTCGGCATTAGCATCTCGGCGTTTGCCGGGAACCGTGTGAGCAATCGTCGAGGGGGAGAGGGGGGTAGACCCGAATGATTCTCAACCCGGGATGGGCTATGGTGATACATTATGACTCGGCTCTCCTCTCACAACTTGGCTCCTTTTGAACTTTCGGCTCAATCCTGTAGCTTTCGCTCTATCAAACCTACTATTTTCCTTGATATCAAAATCATAGCCAACATGACTTTGAACAAAGCAGAAGCTGGCCATGTTGATGTCGTTTTAGCTGCGCCTGCAGGAACCGTACTGATTGCTGGAGGCGGTCCCGTAGGACTCCTTCTTGCACGGGTATTGTCTTTCTACGGAGTCAAGTCAATGCTCTTTGAACGAAACAAGACCACCACCAGCTGGCCAAAAATGGACTTGACCAACGCAAGGTCTATGGAACTCTTTCGCAAGTTGGGTCTGGCAGATGACCTACGCAAACAAGGTGTTCCCAGTCACTTCGACCAGAATGTACTCATCTCGTCAGGGCTATCAACCTCTTCTTGCATCACATCCTGGGAGCTTCCCGGGGTCGACAAGTTTCGTCGGTACATACTGGAGAACAATGATGGCACTCAACCACGTGAACCTTGGCAGAGGGTCTCTCAGGCCATCTTTGAGAAGTGGCTCAAAGAAAAGTGTGATCAAGATCCCCTCATAGATCTGTTCTACGGCCACAACGTCGACTCTGTGGAGGAGCAGGGTGGCCGCGTCTTAACCACAACCACTGAGGTCGATACCGGTAACAAGATAGTTTGGAGCGCCGACTATGTTGCCGGCTGCGACGGAGCATCGAGCAAGGTGCGGAAGTCTCTTCAACTTCCATTGGATATTGACCCAGTGTACGTCCCGAAACTCTTGTTCTCTTGATAAACAAACTAATAGATTTGGCTGCAGTCCAGCGTGCGCGCTGCTTGTCCACTTCAAATCCCGCGATTTGACACGGCTTCACAAGCAAGGACGCTTCTGGCATATCTTCCTTTTGGGGGAATCCGGCGGCTTCGAGGCATGCATCATATCCCAGGATGAACAGGACACTTGGACAACCCATCTTTTCATGCCTCTCGACGCCGAGCCCGACAAGATTGACTCTAAGGAGGCAGTATACAAGGTCCTGGGCGGTCTTCATGGCGACTACCCCATCGAGATCGACGAAATCCTTGTCCGCTCTGTATGGAGGCCCAACATCGCCGTAGCGCGGACTTGGGCAAGCCCAGGAATGCGTGTACTCATTGCCGGGGATGCAGCTCATCAGAACATCCCAACAGGCGGCTACGGCATGAACTTGGGCATTGGCGACGCCTTCGATCTGGGTTGGAAGCTCGCAGCAGTGATCAATAAGCAAGCCGGAACCACATTGCTGAGGTCATACGAGCTGGAGCGCAGGCCAGTCGCACTTCGAAATGTTAGCCATTCAGGTTCCCATTTCCAAGTGCATGGAAAATTGAAGGAAATTCTGGGCGGCGGTGATCCTCGCCGTGTCGATCACGACACTGAAGAAGGAAGGGAGCTGCGGCGTCGCATCCATGAGTTCTACCAAACCAACGATGGAGAAAACAAAGACTTCGGGATCGAGATGGACTACAGATACACATCTCCGGTTATCCTTCGCCAGGATACCGATGGTGTTGAACCTCCATGGGCTGCGCGTAACTACACCCCTTCTACCTGGCCCGGCAGCCGGCCTCCGCACGTCTTTCTCACCAACGGCGAGGCCGTTTTCGACTTATTCGGTGCCCATTGGAACCTGCTAGTCTTTACTGAGGAGGAGGTTGGACAAGGGCTGCTCTCCGCTGCCGCACATCGATTGTCAGTCCCGCTGACGCAGGTCAACCTTGCTCAAGAGAAGATCGCCAAGGACTTGTACCAACGCAAATTGGTCTTGATTCGGCCGGATCAGCACGTAGCCTGGAGAAGCGACGTGCTGGGCTCTGCGGCAACCGCCGAACAAGTACTACGAACTGTGACCGGAAGGATTGACTCTCAACTTGGTGAAGCTGGTCGCGATTGGGACATAAAGACAGGTCTGTTAACGAAGGATGCCCGGTTGGTCACTCAGGTGGACGATTTTGTCCTCGACAAAATGGCCAGTTTTCAGCAATAGTCTGTTATTAAATATTAAAGTACGGGTGATTCGAAATATTCGATGAGAATTGGAGACTTTGGGTCATGACGAATTGAGAATGTATTTTGCTCTATCAATACCAACAATACGCCGTGTGAGTTCTTGCGCAACTTGTATCCTACAGTGAATCAAGAACAAGATTTGCATGATTTGATAACCACTATCGGCATACATCAGTTGCAAAATTACTCTATCCTTGCTCAGTCAATGTCGTGATTATTCAATTTGTACGTTCTAATGAAGCAATCTTCCAACAGAGGAGGGAAGAACTCACAATGGCAGACCCCCAGCCGAAAAACTTGGTGAGCGGAGGACCACAGTACCCTACAGGTACGCCACCCCACATCTTGCTTCCTAGCTCACACTCGGCTTCGGGCTCGGGCTCGGGCTCGGGCTCGGGCTTGGTCTTGGCTTTCGGGGTGTGGTGGGGTCAGCCGGCCTCGGTCACCGTTTTAGAAGGATGTGGTTGGCCTCAGTTCCAAAAGCATTCTATGCCGCTTTACAGTATCACTAGACTTGGGGTTGACGACAATTCGATCCTAGATAGAAAGTAATCTGGTATCAACACGTGCATCACTACCCCATTGCCGGGCCAGCCAGCTCTGTAGACCCTCAGCTATTTCCTATCTTCAGCACAATGGAATGGAATGATACGTCGCCGGCGCCGCCCGAAACAACGGCCAAGCGTATTCGCAAACGCGCCCTTCACGCATGCCTTCGCTGCCGCGCACGCAAGGTGAGGTGCGATGTTGAGCTGCTGCATGGTCAGACTTGCATGAACTGCAAGCTGGACCATGTAGAGTGTGTCGTGACACGATCAAGGCGAATTAGGACACGGTAAGAAGGCATCTATTGCCCAATATCCCTCGGTATTCTACTATACTTGATGCTGACCACTTCGCAGCCGCCGAGGCCAAGGGGGAAAGGCTCGACGGAGAATGCCCAAGTTCGACCACCAGAACCCGTCTGAACGCCTAACCAATCAAGAGGCGAATCTGGTAACACCACACTCCGTCAAACCTCTAGAGCAGTTGCAACCTCTGGACATGGAGAGTGAAGCTTCAGGAGGCTCCTCGGAGTTCAGACAAGATTTGATAGCTGAGGATGCCAGTCTTCCTGGCTATCATCGGTTCCAGGATGACCACTGTTCCCCATCGTCATCAACTTCATACATGGTATATTCCGACTATCCGTTCCTAGCCATCGGTAATCTGCCATGCATACCGTCTCAGGATTTGCAGTTCCTCAAGATGCAGGGTTGTTTGCACGTCCCAAGCCGCTCGATCCTGGACGACTTCATACGGCAGTACTTTCTCCACATGCATCCTCTGCTCCCCTTGATTAACGAGGGAGATTTTTGGGATACTTACTCCGCCTGCTCTAGCGGACGTCAGAAAAATGGCACGATACCACTGCTCGTCTTTCAAGCCATTCTTTTCGCATCTTCTAACGTAAGCGTCCCCGCTCTCTGAGGTTCCAGCATGGTCAAAGTTTGTTAATTCATTCAAGTTTGTTCCCCTGATAACTCTGAGTAAACTCAACTTTAGCTGCACCCGGGAAGCCCGCTCAGCTCTGTATCGCCGGGCTAAGCTACTCTTCGACTTCGACGCAGAGATCTCCTCCGTGGCCAAATCTCAGGCGGCACTACTCCTAGCTTCCTGGTCGTTCCCTGGCTCCAGTGTTTCTCATAAACCAAGCGTCCCCTGGCTCTCAATCGCAATTGAGCATGCAAAAAATGCAGAAGCCCACCGGTACCAAGAACTTGGGATAGCCCTGTGCGACCAAGCGATTCTCAAGCGGTTGTGGTGGTGCTGCGTAATCCGCGACCGTGTCCTTAGCCTCGTGGCCCGCCGTGGCATCCAGATTGACCGTGGTCAATTTGATTTTGACTTCAAGGCTCCTCTTGGGCTCTTCGATCTTGCTGACGAGTTTCACCGGAGCAAAGTGCATGACCTTAGCACCAAGGTCGACCTGGCTAAGATCTTCGAACTACTTGTCGAGCTATGTATCGTCCTGACTGATATACTCCAGCTGGCGTTCCCGATCGAGGACAAGCTCAGCCGAGGGAAGTTGCACATAGCAGCCTGGAAAGGCGTTCGTGAATGCCGGCTTGCCCTCCACAAGTGGCACCAGAGAGCGGTATCGCGCCTTGCAAGGTTCGCCTCACCGTCCTCCGCGGTGTCCGACGGTCACGAGTACCACGATTCAGTCATCCTCTACACCAACCTGTTACGCATGTACTATTAGTAAGTGTTGAAGCTTGAATCCTTATCATCCGTTAGACGAGCTTAGTTGAGCTAACCGTGCGTATCCGGAAGCTCATCCAAGATCGTTCTGAGCCATCACGAATTACTACACCTCATTACCACGCCTCCATCATCAAGCGACAGCTTTCTAGACGCTATGGCTATACAGCACAATCACTCGGAGCTCTGGGACGCCGCGTTGGGCACCACTAGCTGCTTGGAGAAGCTGCTGCGGCTGCGGCTTGCGCGCTGGCTCCCGATCAGCGCTGTATCATGCACCGCCTTGCCTCTTCTGCTGCATATCCTCAATGTTGAGATATTGCCACCGTCACAGCCAAAGAATTCCAGCAATGTTAACCTCAATAATCACCGGCTCAAAATCCTCCGAAAAGCCATGGAGACATACGAGGTTCAGTACGAAGGGACGAACTGGATTGCCGGAGTGATCAAGCACATCGTCAATCTCAAATGCACGACACCCGCCATAGGTCTGCTCAATTTGAACAGCGTCCGTCAGAGAAGCCCCACTGTAGTTGATGGTTGGATCGAGATATTGACGTCTCGGCCTGGCTGGTATCTTGATCTAGCATTTACCATCGACTTGACAATGAGCAAAGGGGATCTTCCGAACAAAGCTCTCTTGGGTAACTTGGATAAGTTGCTCGTCAAAGAAAACTGTCCGGTCGAGACTCCTGTGCAAGACAAGTTGATGGTCGAATTCGCAGAGGAAGATGACTATGATACAGTCTCGATCTTGCCCGACGCAAATGATACCCCGAATGACAGTTCTTCCGTTCCACTCAAGCATGGTGAATCTGGCTTTTGGGCTAATCTACTGGAGATACAAGATGCTGGTGAGACTCAAGAGGCAATGTGGCTGACTGAATCATACGACACGGCTGCGGACCCAGGTGCACATTGCAAAGGCTTGATCCCAGACGAAATTTTGGCTGGAGAAGGTCTTTATGTTCTTTCACAAGTTTGATTTGAAGGCTTGATGGGTGTTGATGTAAATTTAAGCTATGAGGCTACACTTTACTATCGTCACTTTGCTGTGTCAGGGATATATATTACTTCCACAGTCAACTTCCTCTCGCTCACCCATTTCTACTAACCATGCGGGACTCCAAGATCTCCCTGAATGAATGTTTTCCACGTGTCTTTACGATCTCAGTACTATCCTTCGAGCCTCAACCATCGTCATGGGATAAAGTAAGAAATTTGTGAGATATCCCCCCAAACTCTGGCAACTTCTCAAGTGATATTCACATTGGGCAACAGAACACAGGATATTGCAAATTATTTGTTAAGGTAACATATGTCGGCCAATCAGGCACAGTGAAATAATGGTCATTTTGGATCCTACTAACATACGAGAGATACTCCATTGACGCTGATCATACTCTCCTTTCTCGCAGAATCAATACATGGTCCCAAACACATCACCCAGTGAGTGTACTAGTCTCCTGCTACATGGCAGCCAAGTCAGGCATTTCCCGAGGGCCGATTTCCTTCCGTTTCTTCAGAGTCTTCTCAGATACCCCTTCATTGATGGCTGAGATGAGATCGTCCGGGTTGAAGTCTGTGCCGATTGGGTTTTCTGCAAATTTACTACTTTTCATGAAAGCAGTAGCCTCGTCAACAGTGTCGAAGTTGTCGACTTGGGTTTCCAACATATTGCCATCCGGATCTTTGTAATAAATGCTGGTCGTCGGCCCATGATTGACGCACCATACAGGGTCGATGCCGTGATATTTTCGCTGACGGTAAGCTAGAAGAAGGTCTTCTAGACTCGAGAAGGTGAATGCGATATGTTCCAAGCCGCAACTGTGTGGTGCCTTGGGCGAAGTGCCAGGTATACCAATAAGAGCGATCCGATGATGCTCCTCGTCATAGGTAATAAACGAGATGGCTTCACTCCTATACGTGACCTGGCCGCCGAGGAATGTAACGTAAAATTTAGACATCTTGTCGATGTCCGCCGTTCTAAGGACGACATGGGCCAGGGTAGCGGGCTGCAGCACCTTTGTGTTGGGCGCATCGTATGTTGGGACTGTCATGATTGCGAAAGAGTATTTGAGCAAATGGTTCAAGGGTTGGCGGGGTAATGATTACCAACCGGAGGACATGGAGTCAAGATGACAGTAGCAATAATATACCTATCCCATTACCTACGTTCTGCACTACGGTGAATATGCAGAAGCCGAAACCGAAGCCGACCGAAGCCGCCGCCCCGTCGGAGCCCGGCCCAGCCCGAGAGCCAAGTGCGAGGCTGAATAACTGAACATAAGACCTGGCCTTCCCGAGGGAGTTGAACTCTTGTCAGCTTTCTCACCCTCACACCATGAGTTATGTGATCCAAGACACCATCTGGCCCGTTCCGGACATTCCCGACGGAGTAAAGGACGCCATTACCATGTTTTACGAGCTTGCAGATTCTAAACACGCTGATGCGGGATCAAGAATTGCGGGCGAAGTATTTACTCCAGACGCCTCGTTAATCACTCCTACTCGCACCTTTAAAGGAGCCACACGTACGCTTCACAACCTTCACCCGAGAATATCAAGGTCTTGTGTCCCTCTCTAATGCGGATGCAGAAATCTCAAGCAGTCGCGATCAAGCTTGGGCTGGTATTACCTCCCGAGAACATCGCGTGTCACAAGTATTTTCTACTAGTGCCAATGGCTTAGACTTGATGGTCTCCGGAACGATGAAGATGGTTAAGGACAACGGAGAGGAATCGGTTACAACTTACGCCTGTCACTTCAAGGCCGACCAAGCACCCGGGAATGACGGAAGAGCTCGTTTGACATACGCACATGTATATGTTGTAAGTAATCCTCTCTCTCTTCATACTCAGCCTTTGGCGCTATAGATTGCATTTGCTAACCCTTTGTGATCAGGGACCACTTCAGCAATGAAATATGAGCCGAGATTTATATCATTAAGGATCATGTAAATATCACACCGCTAGCTCATAGAGCAGAAATCGAGTATCGCAAAATCTTCTCATAAACCTTCATTAGCATGTTGCACTCATATGATGCTCCATCCTCAGACAGTAGCTTCCTATGCGCCCAGCAGCCTTGGCCGAGAGTGTATGGTTCATGCCCTTCGATCAGGATCTACATCGTAAAGCCTTTTACTTTCCACACCTTGCTTTAATAGTAATGCTTGAACTAAAGATCCAAAGTCCTGTTACCTTCTGTGTTCCTCTTCTCTCACGCGGTCATTAGTTCTGGTATTAAGCTGCTCTGAAATGATGAATCAGCGTCCTTCAGCGAGAGCACTTCGCATTTGGCAACAGGTTTGCCTTGTCTCCGTTAAGAGTTAATTCTAGACAGATTGATCTTGAAACTCGAGGGGTTTTGTAGTATCACATGGGCACATGCACTTGGATAGCTATGTTGGATAGGGAAGGAATCCATGGGACCCTTGGAGGCTGCTATGACACCTTGATCTTTCTTCTGGTGTTGAAATCGTGGTGGTCCTGACCTTGTTGAAAGATTCCAAGCTTTGCAAAGGCCCTCAGGGGATGGTTTCGGACTCTGGTGGGTTGCCATGGTCCCGAGAATTACTCTGCTTGCACCATCAAAAGACTGAAACTGTAGATTTCGTCAACAGCGGAGTCCAAATGACCAATCCGTGTTCATCATTACGTAGTACTCCGCAGACGCAGTGAAGGACGCTTGATTAGTTATTCGGACCATCGTACGCCAGGGGAAGACCGATCGGTGTCCCCGTCTTACTCCCGTCCCCGACACCGAACTCGGCCCCGTCCCCGACCCCGAACCCGACCCCGGGCCGTCTCTCTTCAGTTAGCCCGTGTTGATTACTTTTTCTTTTTTTGCCCTTTTTAATATAGTTACCCTTACTTCTATCAAAGATAGGTTAAGGATACACGTCGAATAACACAGTTTAACCTTTGCTTTGACCTTGAGTTCCACCCCGAGCGCTCCAGAATTCGCGAACCGCGGGTAGAAATGTCTTCGTTCACTAGTTTATTTCGTTTTCGAGATGACCAAGGATCCCATTATTATGGCGAGGCTGGACCGGACGGAAAGTTCACCAAAGAAAGCCTTACTGGCCGTGAAGTGCAGATTTTCACAGGCGATAACCCCTGGGATGACGGCTTCAAATTGTCAAATGAACGTCGCAAGGTGGCCGAGGTATGTGGGCAATATCACTTTATGGCAAACGTTTAACTATACTAAACTCAGACCAGGTTCTCTGCCCCCTGCCGTACACTCCTCTATTCTTTTGTGTCGGCTTAAACTACAAACAGCATGCAGATGAGGCCAAAGTATGTATTCGCAGTGTAATAAGGTGCGTCTGCTTTATGAAGGAAGTGATTATTAACTTTTAGTAGCTGCCTTACGGCGAGTATCCTACTGTTTTTACCAAACCCCCGGGTATGTACCTTTTTGCAAAGAACCCTGCGTAAAACGCCCATGTTTACACTTAATAGACGCACTTGCTGGCCCCTTCGACGATATTTCAATCAACCCTATCTGTGCCAACATGGATTATGAGGTAGGCCGAACTATGTGATACCCAAGCAAGATTGGATTATGTAACTCACTTACTATCTAGGCTGAACTTTGCGTTGTGCTCAAGAAAGACTGTAAAAACTTAACAGCCTCTCATGATGTCTCTGAATTCATTCTGGGATATACTGCTGGCAATGATATTTCATCTCGGTACTGGCAGGTGCCCGAACGATGCGGAGGCCAGCATGGGAGCGCCAAGTCGTTTGATAAGTTTGCCCCAATAGGACCCGTGATAACCTCGCCTCAAGCCATTGTAGACCCGAAAGAGCTCCGAATGGAGACTTTCGTTAATGGTGAAAAGAGGCAGTCGACTAAGATTGACGACCTGATCTTTGATATTCCAAGAATACTCCAGCACCTCAGCCGTGGTACTACACTGCGTAAGGGTATGGTTATTATGACGGGAACTCCGAGCGGAGTGGCGGCCTTCATGAACCCCCCCGCTTGGCTTCAGGATGGAGACTTGGTCGAGGTGAACATTGACAGGATTGGGTCTATAGTCAATCGGATGGTGTTTGAAAAGAATTAGTGAGGACACTAGGCCAAAGACATTACCTACCAGTTCATAAATCACAATGAACCAAAATACCAGTGCTACAATTTTATGTCAATTGTTACTGTTGCCCAGTGCAGTATAGTACTTGAGGGGCCTTAAGGATCAAGACTCTGATTTACTTGCAAATAAACGCCTAAATCCCCATATAAGGTTTTACAGCCTCGCGCAATTCCTAAAGAAATCTAGCTCTCCAGAGCCAGGCTGTCAACGAGTCTCCCGGGGTCGGGGGGCCAAATCAGCAGAGTGTTACTGTCGTGCGTCTAAACTGGTTGTAGAATGGCTTCGCCGACCACTGAATAAATAAGACCAATTATTACTATTAATATCAACAGACATAACATAATCACATCAGCAGAGCGCAAAAGGTTATTGTCAAGAGTCGAGCAAATAGTTATGATTACAAAAGTCGAAGAGAAACAGCCGGGGTTGCATCCGTACAGCAAACCCCCTGCACCACCAGCTGGTGATCTGGCCAGTCCAGCCTCTCCGGGACCATCCTTCGCCCATCAAGGTAATCACAGAACGTCACGCTTGCTATTTACAACGCAACTTCACTCAAGAGCTAGCCTTCTCCGGTCTCCAAGTACTGAACGCCATTCCCTCTGGTATCTTCTTCCACTGGCCGGTGATCGGATCAAGCAGTTTCTGGCATTCCAGTGCTTCGTCGCGGATGATGTTGGCTTTCTCAGGGGTCCGGGGAGTGATGATAGCCGGGAAGTTATTTGGCTGGATCGTAATTCCGCCCACGAGGTCCTCAATGTCATACTGAACCGGCTTCCCCATCTCGTCTTTGGCAGGAGAGAAGTCGAAGGCCCAGATCAGTCGAGAAACACCGAGGAATAAAGAGCGCTCGGCAATATGAATTCCTTGACACAATCGTCGTCCAGCACCAAAAACAAAATTATCTCGCTTCTTCGTATCCCCAGTGGCGGATTGGTAGAGGGTTGTATGGTCATCTTTGAACCTATCGGGATTAAACACTCGTGGATCAGGGGACCGTTCTGGATCCATGTGAATTGCCCTTTCTCATGGTCAGTCATCTTGTTCAATTGACTCTTTGGGTCACCAGCCGAAGAGGCTGACGATCAACTTACCAAACATTGTTGATGACCGTTGAGCCCTGAGGGATCGTGTATCCCATATAAGTATCATCTTCAAGGACTGCATGTGGCACACCAAGAACGACAGTTGGCATCCATCTCAAGCTCTCCTTGATGCAGCACCGGACGTAGAAAAGGTCATCGTAGTCGTCCATATTGGGCAACCGGTCAGATCCCACAACACGATCAATCTCTTCCTTGGCTCTTCGTTGCACCTCGGGCCAGACCAGTAAGGCCAAGATGAAGCCATATAGCGTGGACGCCGTGGTGTCAGATCCAGCCTCGAGCAATGAGCCACTGATATAGCCCGCAGCAGCGTCAGAGAATCCATGTTCCGTCTGTCCTTGATAGATATCGTTGCAGAAACATGGCTAAAGATGGTAGCAAGGTTAGTATTATATTCTGGCTGGCCATTGGATTGAGATGATTACCAAACCTGTGCCATTGTCAAGGGCCTTCTTAGCTCTCATCCAGTGGCCCACGTATAGCTTTCTTTCCACCTCGTGGAGTTTCCTGGCGTAACGAACGTTTGGTGCGATGGCCTCGGGAAGATTCTGCATCATGGGAAAAATGTCTGCGAGCTGAGCGCTTGAACTCCCTGCCACCTTGCCCCATTTCTCAAAGCACTTTGAAGGAGTCAGTCGTGATGATCAACGCATAATGTGGGAAAAGGGGACTGACCGAAAAAAGTTGCATTAGATTGGGATCCTTGTTATCAACGCAGCGGTAGCCGAAGATCATTTGTGTCGACAAAGAATATGTAAAACGCCTGATGTGAAACAAGAAATCCTCCGGGGTGCTCAGCAAACTGTTAAGCAATATTTTGTTCTCAAGGTCCTGATACGGGACGTAGGAGACCGCAGACTTGATATTGAGGATATTGTGTATCATTTTGTGAATCATTCGCCAGTTGTTACCGTATTTCTAGAAGTAGAGTCAGCGTGAACCCGAACCGACCGAGGCTGTGGAGGCATGACAGCCTATATCCAAGGAGAGTGTGTACCATAACTACCAAGCGAAGATCTCCGCTGGCGATCTTCTGTCCAATAAACATGTCCGGCCTGTCTGAATATTTACTGCCCTTCTTATCGAGAAGATCTTTGACAGCGGTATCTGAGGAAAGGACGATGAATTTCCTGGTTCCTAAAATGAGCGAATAAATCGGCCTATGGCAAGGTTTCAGCGTGAGTCCTGGGCTTGATCAGGAGGTCCAGAGAAGACTTACCCGTATTCCTGAGCCCATTTCTGAAACTGCAAATGCGGTCGTTGTGAGGGCATCTAATATTCGTTCAGTTGAAAGTGAGCTGACTGGATGTTGAGGGCACTTACAAGGTGCAAATTCCCTATCAGTGGTAACGTGGGGGGGCCAGGGGGCAGGCCAGCAGGTCTGCTGCCAACCTTGGACAACTTGACCAGGAGTAGAAGAACAACTACTGCTGGCGCAAGGCTAACAAGATAGATAGAAAGCATAGCCATGGTGACGTTGGTTGTAGTGTGAAGTGCACTGTTGTTTTTTGTGGCCAATTCAAGCTGACTTGGCCGTCCGCTCGCTTCTTAAATGCTACAGAGGGATTAGATCTCGGTCAGGGCGCTTGAATGTAGGTACTTGCAGAGCGTGAAAGCCGGAACCAATTGCCACACTGCTACGTTCCCCCGCATTTCGGCTTCGGGCTCTGGGTGCGGGCTCTGGGGCGAGGGTGATATTCCGATTTGACGTCGGGTTCGGCTTGCTTCCTATTGGACGACGAAAGCCGAGCATGGAGGTCAGTGTGACGGCTGGGTTCTGACCATTTGAACCGTAGGTTGATTATTCGTAGGCAAAGGCGGCATATAGAATAATAAATTGCTATTATAATTACTTATAGCCCTGTTTTATTATATAAGCTTTGTAAAGCAGGTAGATCTTTGAGTTAAACATAGTTATTTTAACTCCAGCTAATTTACTATCAGCCCCTATGAAGCTCATACCACAGTCAGCCGAGCGAGAAGACCAAAACAGATGTGGATTCTTGTTGTTTCAATGCTGGACACCATTGGCGCTATTTCTCGTATCCGTTACCGGGATCGACACCCGAGATGGACCGAAAACGTGCGATATGCGGTCTGATGGATGGAGATTTAGGCATTTAATCACGACAAATCGCATCAGCCCCTTTTGATACAGGCTTCATCAACAATACAAAACTAACCCGAGGGGATGGAGATCAGCAACGCCGCAGTGGAGTACTGCTTCAGCGGGTCACGCACAACCGGTGAACTCGGTGCACATGTATCTTGGGGTCGTGACATCTGACCGCTTCCCGAAATATCTTTCGGGCCCGACAAGCTCCTTCGGCTTGGGATTACATCCCCGAAGCGAAGTCAAGGCGCCGATATTACGCGGGGGTCATTACACTGTTACAAACCGATTCCTCCTCGGTATTAGCTGAGCGAATGGCTGTTAAGGCAATACCTACCAAGTGCATTACCTTCCCTAAACTTGGCATACATTATCCAGTAGCCATGGAATTCTCATGTGGCGTCATTACCAGTCTAATCAGGTAGACGCGATTACGGGCAGAAATGCTCACAACGCCTAAAAGCAGAAGTATCAAATACTATAGCAGTGTATCTTTTACCGAAGCACGCAAGGTTCACACGGTGTTTTCCAGCATTGGGTTTTTAATGCCGTCTTGTGTATCTAACTGTGTTCTTTAACCGACAAGTCCTCTTGGGCGCGTCATGGAAGTCAGCAACGCAAGGTTCACAAAATCAGATCTTTCATCCATGGCTAGAACACGTAATGATGGAATCTAGCAGTTATTTGCTTTTGACGTAACCCATTCAAGCACAGATCACTCGCCTCGAGTTAGCCGTGCAGCCTTTGAACAGATACAGAGGTACTCCCGAGCCGCGGGCATGGCACGGTTCAGATGCAATTCGTTCACATGACGAAGTAACAAGTTCAGGTTTCCAACTGCAGGCCACCGCTCGGCGTGCCAACATGATATGGATGAGGCCGACTCGCTTACCACATAGTGGACCGGCTCGCGAGTCGCTCGTGGTGGCAATGGACCAAGGTGTTGTGTACTGAGATAGCGATGCAGCCTCACTATGTGGCCTTGCGATCGCTCTCAACGATATCCTTGCTGTCATCCATCCCTGACTCGGGTGAAGAAGCTACTCAAGGGTTTCAGCGCTTCGCCTCGCAGGAGGTGGAGAGGTCCAGCGACAACATGACACAGAATCTGACACGGTTGGAAGAGCAGGGCCCAACCAAATATCTTCCCAACACCTTGTGAGCAAATGACCCGGCCCGGCACTGGAATGGTGACAAGGTTGCTAACTCGTGGTAGTGTCGCGTTTTCCACGTTGCCCATTATATGGCGGAGGTCGAGTGGCGGTCCTGGAACGGCGCAAGGACAACAAGGCCAAACGCCTCCAGATCTACGTGGACATATTTAGGGGATTCGGGAAGCTCTACGAAATTACAGACGGCCTGCTTGAATGCATTGATGACTTGGCTGAGCAAAGGGAGTCTGAGAGTTCAACTGTAGATTATAAACTTGCTCCTTAATTCGCGGCAGTTATTTACCTGTTACTCACTTGCCTTTAATAACGAGACCTGTTATTTGATCAATGGTATCTTATCATTTGGATGCCATGTATTCTGATGGCAATTCTAAGGCCCTGATCAGGGTGGGCAATCAGACTGATCCCCGTTGCGAGAAGGGACAAGCCAGCGCATGAAATTAGCTTGGCCAGCGTCTCGTACCAAACCCCGCTGGGTGAATCTCTTTTCCACTCTGTGCAAGTGGAATCAATTTGACTCACAAAAATCTGTATGATCTTCATCACATTGACTTCATAGAGCAACTCCGCAACGTGCGGGAGATCGTGGCGAGAAGGAGACTTATTATTATTTGCACATATGCTCTTACGATAATTGATGCATCTATTGCCTACTGGGAGCAGTGCCAGATCGAACTAAGCGCGTCTGATACGCATTTATCCAGCAAACTCAAAATCGGGATCACACTGATCCCCGAATATGATCAGGGCCTGAGCGCTGGCGGGCGAAGAACCCCTTTTTCAAGTTCATATATCTTGCCCTTCAGGCCTAAAATGACCTAAGGCAAGTGAGAAGCCACGCATATTCGGACCCAGTCGTATTCAACCAGCCTATGAAGTATAGACGCATCATACGCTATTGTAACAAGTAGCCTACGCCAGATTGACCTTTTTGAATTAGCATAGTGCCGACCATCATTATGAAAAACTTCGAACCACAGTGCTGTTACCGCAGGAGTTCCACTTTTCTGTAATGGAGGGGAGACTACTTCTGCCCCCTACCGTAGTATTACAGCAGCGACAGAGTTACGGGCTATGATGCTATGATGCCCCCTCTCTGATGAAGAGAGGTGTGTAAATCGATTACCTAATCCCCCGGGCAATGAACGCCGCGGCAATCTAACTTTGCCGAAACTCCAAGGCTAGCAACCTGGCAACCCGGCAACTTGAGAGCCAGCTGACCAGGTTGCCGGCGGGGATAAAACAATGAATCCTGCCGCCTATAGACAACATGGCCAAAACAGAAGCTTAAACACTGTTTAATAGCTGTCTCATCTTACCCAACCCTAACAACCACTCCAGCAAGCATTCACACAATGTCGTCCTCATCCGTTGCCCTCATCACCGGAGCCTGTGTAAGTCGGTCCCATTCTCCTCTCCACGCCCGCTGCTAAACCCCTATCACAGTCGGGTATGGGTGAAGCTTTTACCCAGGACCTCGTCAACCAAGGCTGGCGGGTCGCCATGATGGACATTAAACCCAATGCCGACCTGGTTGCGAAGCTCGGAGACGCCGTTAGTTTCCACCAATGCGACGTGTCCGACTACGACAGCCAAGCCAAGTGTTTCCAGGAGGCATGGGACAAGCATGGCCGCCTCGACCTCGTGTGCCTCAACGCTGGAATTGTTGACCAAAGGCAAGCTGGCCGAACTACCGTGTCAATGTTTCTTTCTGGATTCGGCTGAGCTAATGCTGCTTTTACCAGCTCACTCTACATCCTGACCCATCGCCACTCAGACACGTATGTTTTTGAGTCCCCTCATTGCATCTGACATCTCACATCCTCCAGCATCCCGCCGAAGCCAAACCTGCTCTGTACAGATGTTAATGTCAAGGGTGTTTACTACGGAACCCAGCTTGCCATCCACTTCATGAGAAAGAACAAAGTGCCCGGCGGAATCATCGCCGTCACGGCAAGCGCCGCAAGCCTCTATGCCCATCGGGGCTTCCCAGAATACAGCGGCAGCAAGGCAGCGGTGAGTTTCCATCAGTTCATCTAGTCCCCCATGTTAGCCCTGCTGAAAACCGCCGTTAGGTCTGGAACTTTGTCCGCTCTACAGCTCAGATACTCAAGATGGTGGGTCAGATGGAGTGATATAAATATCGAGTAGTCGGCTCACAATCCCGCCAGAAAGAAAACATCCGCATCAACTGTATCCGACCGGGTGTGGTTGCAACTCCCCTCATGCCACAGGCAATGGCGGTCGCCGCAGGGTCAGAGAAGTGAGTGCCAATGCTCGAGTGCAGATTGCAGAAGCCTAACATGAATTCAGCGTCACCCCCGTCTCCACTGTTGTAGCCGCCCTGAACAAGATAATCACCGATGAGTCGCTGTCGGGAGCGGCTCTCGAGGCTTCTGTAGACAAGATTATTCTAACCCCAGAGCCCGAGTTCTTGAACGGGGTGCCGTCCCAGCGGGCATGTTTTGTCTATGACCCATTTTTCCAGAGCACGCACCATGAGCCCTCAGGGCTACCTGATGCTGTATTTTAAATATTTACTTGTTTCTTGAAATACCTTATAGTACTTCAACCATCTCGTTTGCCGATACAACCAATTCCTCCAACAGGTGGAATTCGCAAGCATGGCCAGACTGAAGATGAGACAAGCATAACTTGTAATAAGCACGAAGGGCTCGTAACTAGCTTTCTATATCGTCATCATCATATGAGATATTACCAGTGCTGATATCAACGCATCGGAGCAAACTTTGTCCAAGACTCGAATCCCAGTGTTTACAGATATTGATGTGTTCTTTGTTATAGCTGAAGCCCGGCCCTTGATGGGATAACCGCGTTCGATAGATAGATAATAATAGATAGAGAGCTGATCCACGCTAATTGTCTGATAACCATCGAGCTGGGTACGTATCGAAAGTAAACAGAATTAGGATTTAATCAAGATATAAAATATCGCTTGAAGACATATCGGCCCTGGTCCCCCTCCACCTCTCCTCCATCTTCACTACCAGTGCCACTATATCCTTCTGTATCACCCAGCCAAGTAGTAACAGGGTCATAGGGATAGTGGCGCACCAGTAGACAAAAAATAGACGTCCTCCTGTGATCATGGAGAAGATGGATGCCAGGACTGTGCATGGCACAGCTACCATGGCGATGCTAACGAGCTGGTCAGAGCCTCGAGCCATTCGGTTGACTGCAGCTCGCACATCTGCCACCGCTGTCTGCATGTAGGTGTCGATCAGATACATCTTGGTGTCAAAGGCTTCTTCGATTGCAGCCTCTTGGGCATACATCATCATGTTTTCGGCCATGGTTGTATCCATCCACTGATACTGGTCATGAAGACCACTCCAACGTCTAGCTTCATTGGACATTGCAATCCAAAGCTTCGAATCCGACAGAGATGATGCAAAATGAGCCTTTCCGTACCGGAAGCTCCGAATGATGTCGTCAATTTGGGCCTCGCTCTGCTGGATAGAATGTCGCTTTTCCACCAGTTTCTCGTACTCAATCGTAGTCTTGTTACTTTGTTTGATCAACATCTCTTCCCTCTGGTCTGGATTGACCGCATTGAAGCCAAAGGCGTAGTCGGAGGCTGTCGTCCAGACCACGTGCAATCGATTGATGTCATCGTTGGTCTTGGCCTTCCACGCGGAGCCGATGGCGTTGCGAACAATGGTAGTGGCCAAGAAAGTGTCTTCTGTTGGGATATCGTTTTCTGCTTCGTAGGATTGCACAATGGCATCCCACATCGGGATACTACAGGGATATACCCTGCGGGCTCTATGACCTCGACCGCGAGAACGCGTGAACCCGAGGGGCGGCAAGAATCGAGGGGTTAAATGGCCCGTAGGAGCGTCCACCAACACAACGGCTGAGGTTTTCAAATATGAGTTAGCACCTGGGATGTACTTGTGCTTCCAATGCTCACCTATCCATGAATCCGCGGCAAACTTGCCCTCCCAGTAAGATACAACACTGCTCACATATGTTCGATTTGCTTGCGCATCACAATACGTCGTTCCGCGAGCGCAGTATCCTAGTTGAATAGAATATGCACCTTCTAGCCGCGACTTGTCTTCCGCCACTGAATACAACTGAGGTACCTGTACCTTCCAGTACGTTGAGCTGGCGGAAGGGTCAGATACTTGGAGTCCAGCATTGTGACCCCAATGTGACAACCAGAATTGTGGAGGGATATCAAGCTTGACACCCAGAACCTCGGCTAACCTTGGGTTCATGCCCTCCAGCAATATCAGGTGCCGCCCAGACGAACTGCTGAGCGCTTTCTCAAGGTATAGCCAAGTGTCTTGTGGGCTGCCAGGCTCGGTGGCTATTGAGCCATCGCGTCCATCTTTCAAGTCCAATATTCGAAGCCTAGACTCCACAGCGGGGATATCTTCTACCCACGGGTGCAAAGCATCGTTGTGGAGAAAACTCTTGATCGTCTGGCGATATGATCTTATCTCGGTGATCACACGAGGGTCTCGAGGCCAAGCGGGGCCGTGACCTAGCGGTGAAATAAAATATCAGTGCTCGTTGCTCTTTCAACTTGCCGGGAGACTTGGCACCTTTCAACGCAGAACCCGCCATCAGTGTGGTCTATAATGCCGGGAACTACCCTGCTGCGATGTTTGTGTAGAGTTAAGATGTCGGGACGAGGCGGTTGGGCATGCGCCAGCATCACATGGCCTTTTTCATTCTGCCCCAACAGATGCATCTCAGAGGGCCCAGATGGTCCCATAATAGCCTATCACAGTGGTGGCCATCGTGCACATGTCCGATTTACCCGCCCAGATGAACAAGGGCGGTGAGAGACGGGACTGGTTTGCAGCTGGAGAAAGAAACCCTAAGCGAATATGCAGGGTTACCCGAGTGGGCGAAAGCTGGGCAAAAGAACCCCACGCAATCTATGTGCATATTCAGGTTATTCCTAAACCAAGTGTCCTTTGATGTTGTCCAGCCCCTCATCAAGGAGCAGGCGAGAGATGGCCACCGCCTTTTACTTCCAAGTCAGCCAAGGCGACTGGGTAAGTGAGGGAAGGGGAATTCGGGTGCCCTGCCCACAAGGTATTAACCAACATGAAAACTTCCCTCGGGCAGGGACTGCTACCTACCTCCGATAGTCAACACTCACAATTACGGCGTTATTTAGGCCGCACATCACTCTGTTCTGGTTTTATTCAGTCTCGGGTGATCCAACTGTCCAGCCTACCAATAGGGTTGAGCACTGTGCAGCCTGAGAAAGGTGTGAGATTGATCAGAAGCTCACCTCCTCCATGTATGTTAAAGTACAGTGGGTGCCCTCCGGTCAGGTGCGCCGGCTGGTAAATGCGAATCATAATCATGGTCTAGTCGCTCATGGCTACACTGCTTGCCGGATGTTCAGATCACGCCTGACGACCGGGGCGTGGGCGGGAAGGTATCTGTCGAATCTCGTGTATCGGGAGGCTATGAAGTTCATATGCCATCTTGTCGAGTAGCTTTTGCCTCTCCGACACGGTTTTCCATTCCTCGCTCGGAGCGGAAAGATACCCATATCAACCATGCTTGTTCTCGGGGTCCATCATTTGAGAGTCAGCCAAACGAGCTGAATCAACCTTGTCAATGTGATGCACCCTCTCAGACTTCTTTGATGTTCAAGGTACGTGCTCTGGCTACTCTTGAATCTTGACGTCCTGAGAGGCCCTGAATACGATTTTGGAGGCTCCTGGAAAGCCTCGGCGTCCTGGCCCTCCTAAAAGCCGGACCTCAGCTACAATTGAATTCTTTTTAAACATGGCAAATGCCGCAATCTCCTTCCCCCTTTTCTTCCACGACGCATCACTTCATGACCGTGCTCACTGATTAGCTGGTTCAAATCATTCTCATAGTCATTTGATCCGTCCCTCTTTCTTCTTCTCTTGCAGCGACTTGCATCTACTGCACCACAATGGCTCCACGAGCCATGAAGCTTATAGTTAAGCGAGCATCTCACCTCCACGAGGCCGAATGTTGTGAGGTAATACGGCATTATCTGATCTTGTGTGCTTGGGAGATGGCTAATGAGAAGTCAGGGGCCCTCTTTAGAGACAGTGCAACGCAATGTTAAGGCTTACAATCGGTACTTGCGGGACCTGATTATTGCAGGTAAGGCCAAGCCCAGCTTTGTGATGTCACATGAGGTTAGGCTTGAGGACGCAGAGACCACCTACCACAAGTTTGACAAGAGAATTGATGGGTTCATTGTGGTTCTCAATTCATCCAAACTAAGATTTTTAGCGACGTTGGTCCTTGATCCCCATAGTATACAGTCCTTTCCCCCCCCCCCCATTTTGATATACATAGTCCGCGGCAATCGATATCCTCTTGGAATTGATATCATGAGAGTCCAGTAGGTCTTTGGAGCGCACAATGCAACGTTAAGCTCTCGGCCTTTCTGCAGCGTCAAGCGAGCCAGGTTGTCCTGCGTACGGAACAATGCTAAAGAGCTCAAATATGGCCCACCCGGACTGCCCTTGAACGTCTCGATAATTAGATGGCTCAAATCTGATCAAAGGGTCCAATCATTACAAGATAGCTTTTCGACGTCAGACGTCCCAGTGAGCTGCTTGACCAACCGACGCCCATGAACCTAGCCAATGTTCGTTTGGTATCTCGCCAGAGGGTGATGCTAACGCAGCCATCCAGTCACCGTAGTTTGCCTGGTTCACGATGCTCTGTTCTTGGTCGGTAGCCGTCGTGCGTGAAGATAGATTCTTGCTGATGTCGTCCAATATGCCAGGCTGGCTGTTGCGGTGGGTTATCGACGTTTGATAATCGTCAGAGTTGCCATTGGACGAATTATCCATTGCCTCTAGCATTGTGACATCATTTGTAGATGATGAGAGTCTGGATTCAGTGTTGCCCTGAGGGTTTCGGCTTGAGAGCCTGTCGCGGGACCCGTTGGCATTTTTTCCCGCAACACTGCGTGCTTGACGCACAAACTCGGCAGTTTTTGTGAAGGCAGCCTCGCCCGAAGTGATGTATTCCAGGCGACCAAAAAATCCGACGATAGTTTCCATAAGGGCGATGTCTTTTTGCGTCGATTCATCCGAGGCATGGGACACAACATGAAAGAAGATTGTGGTTAGGGCAGCCAGTGGGTAATAAAAGACAAGCCTTGTTCATACAAATGTTAGCAAGCCTGTAGCGCAATAATTACGGAGTATTCAAGAGGATGTGAGCCTGTGGCAAGCAACGATGCTGGGCTCGCTTTGCATTCGGAACTGGTGTGCACTTACCATCCTGGACTAAAACTTTCGACGTCTAGATGTTTAGTGAGTAAAACCATTGATCTGGCGGCCTGTACTTGCGCCGCCTGGGTTCTTGACGTAATCGATTCGGGCAAGGCCTCATCATCCTCAATGAATATCGGGGTGAGTCTTCTGTGAATTGCGCAAAGCACATAGTAGTAAGTAAAATGCAAGGTGACAATCTGCGTTCGCGATAGCCCCGGCGAGTGTAAGATCCGACCTAGAGGCTTGCCAGGTTGTAGTTCTGATGGGATCGTCTGCCGCCATGATTCCAAGTCTCTGAGGAGGTGATTCATGGTGCTCAACATCTGGATAGAGGGCGACCGCAGAGCTGAGGCTGAATACAACAGGCGGGCGGTCTTTCCGCAGATACAGGCTAGCTTGGTAAAGTATAAGAAGAAGTCAAAATTCTGGTTGGTTTCCATTGGCCGTGGAGTCATGCCCGCCGTCTGGGTTACTTGCACCCCCCGTGGAAAGGGACAACTGATTTCATCATCGTGTATGACGCAAGGTCGTCCGCATCGGAGGCCTATCGTTTTGTCCAGGCAGTAGATAGACCAGAACACACGATTCCTCTCTTGTTTCTCCGCCTCTTTGAGACCCCAGTCCGGCGGTGGGTAGCGATGGAGTGCGAGGCTATGGGCTAGCCTGGTGGCTAGGGAAGATAGAGTGTACTCGAGCCTTTGTGGGCTCGACATTCCTTGGGCAAAAACAGCCATGACAGCCACAGCTTGTACCGCTAAAAGGTTTGTCGCGCCATGAACGATGCTTGTCTGGTAGGATAAGGCGTTTTGGAAAAACCCCCATGCCTCGATGCTGGATTCCCGAAAAGCTTCGGCCGTTTCGTCCGAGAGTGCTGCGCGACAGCCTGAAGCCAGCACTGCATTCAACAATGCCTTCCATGTCTGCGGAGAGTCATCCGAGTCGGCACCGAATTGCTCGAGTTGAGCGTGGAAAAGGTCGTAGTCCAGTATCGGAAAAATGGTTTGGACGGTCGAAAAGTAAGCCTCCACGTACGTCCCAACACGTGCCCGAGGTATGGGCTTCAAGCGGGGTAGTCCTGAGGGTATCAAGAGTTGATCTGGAAGTATACATTTTGGCCGTCGGAGGTGATTGAATAGACCGTTGCGTATGTCCCGGACGGTATCGCACAAGACGTCAGATTCGGGGACATGACCTCTGACCCATTTCAAAGCTAGGTCGGAGATGGTGCAGATGCCTGAGGACGGCCCCGTATACTCGTCTCCGTCGTCTGATCTTATCCATATAGCTGGGCTCCTATCCTTGGCGCACTCAGCGTCATCGCCGTCGAGTATCGTATCGATAAATGGCTTGGGAAAGCTGATTTCTGAGCCTTGTGGCAGCTGATATGGCAAGTGTGGAGGTGAATCCTGGGTGGCTTCTCGGTCCGAGTGGGCATCCCGCGATGCGTTGGAGTTGGTGTTGGGCGGGCTCAGGCCGGCCGTTTCCTGATGATGCGACGGCTCGTTGGCCAAGCATCCGTCGATGCCTGTCGCCGGCAATGGGAGCGGCCTTTCGAATCCTAGCTGCGCTACAATTAAAGCATCAGAAGCCTGCAGCCACTGCTTCTTGGGGATGTTGTCCCTACAAGCGCGTCTTCGTCTCTCACCAGCATAGGTGCATTGACTGGAGCGGACCCTGCAATTTTGGCACACAGGCCGCGATCCATCGCATTTGATCTTGCGGAATCGGCAAGTCTTGCAGGCCATATCGGAAGCTTCGGAATAGTCAATGGCGGAAGTAAATATTTCGTGCCGGCTTAACGGTAATGCAGGAGCATGAAGGAGTCAGAGAGTTAAGTGCTAGCGATGGGTTGGCGAAGGCTCCGTGACGGGAACACACATCACCCCGAGAGACGTTAAGGAGAGACATGCCAAGAGGTCGCAAGTGCGGGGTTAGTGGCGGCTGGGGCTGGGTCACTCTGGGGAGACTTTACAGGGTTCAACTACCTCTAGCCAATCAATCGAGTTTGAATTCCATCCAGACAGATCCCATAAATCCCATTAGTTAAGACCTGGAGCAACGAGTGCGTCTGCTGTGATGAATGAACGACCCGTTCAAATGTCTCAGCGCACCATCAACATTTGGATATCACAGTCATGCAGGCACTGGAGACCTAGCCTACGTATAAAAGATCAAATCTATAGAATAGGGTGATCATTGGACTTCGCAGAAGCGAGCGAGCCTTGTTTCCGATGCTGCAACCAAGTCAAAGAAGGTACGTTTATCTGAAAGATATTGCTAGAGGCTTCGTCGGTATATCAAGAGTAACCTAATTTGTATTTATAATTTGCTTCCTATAACTTCCACGCTGCGTTTGATTGTTTGTCGACGTAGACTCTACGAGTTTCCCGAACCTGAAGCCGACCGAGACCGATAGAGGATAAATACTCTATTATGCTGGGGAGAGGACATGTCACGACCTGGTCCCCCGTGATAGCGGTTGAAGCCCTGGAGGCAGTGAATGCACCTTCTGTAATTACTACAATAGCGATTGTGGCCCAATCTTTTGCCCCGTGGCGCAGCGGTCAAGGTGCCGCAGCTATGACGTACGAATGTCACGTCACACCTTGCTTCTGCTCTTAATAGCCGATAGCCCTCGGGCCGATCGGCAACAGAGTTACAGTGCATACGAAATTATCAAAACTCCATGGTTATACATCGAGTTTATCTTGATGTCATATCTTGCTTCCGGCTAGATCAAAGACAGTTGAGTACTATTTGATGCCAGCCTGTCAAGGTCCATAACCTAGAATTGAGTGAGAAGATGACAGTCCAGGACGTACCTCGAAAGCTCTGAGAGCCAAGCAACCTAAAGACAACCCAAATATATCATTTCATGCAGAACATTAGCCAGAAACATAATATCCAACTTGAGGTTTGTATACGCCTTGTTGACCACACCAACAATATTATAACCTCCAGCTAACAAGCTACGCAGTCGTTCCAAGACCTCTACGAATGCTCCACCAAACATCGCTCCGCCTTTTATGCACAGCTGGTTGACTGGGCAAACATAATCCATGCAGGCTCCCCTTCTGTTGCTGTCGATGAGTCTGCTCCCATTGATACCGTCCCACGCTGGTTCTGCGGCGTCAGCGTCAACTGCGCTGAAAACATACTCTTCTCGCGTGATGCCTGTGACTTGCCGAGTCATTGAGGTGTGACTGGTAAGGAGGATGATAAGATTGCTGTTACAGAGATCCACGAGGGCAATACTGAGGTCAGAGATGTTTCCTGGGCTGCACTGCGTAAGGGTGCCGCCCACTTCGCAGCCGCACTTCAAGCTCGCGGCATCCAACAAGGCGATCGAGTGGTAGTAGTCGGCTCCAACTCGGTCAACACTCTGCTCGTGCTCCTGGTAACAACCTGGCTCGGTGCCATCTTTGCCAGCGCGTCTGCCGACATGGGTGTCGGGGGCATCTACCAAAGAACCGTCAAGATTGACCCCAAGGCAAGTACGGGATGTCTCGAAACCCAACGTCTTTCTGTATCTCTTCGCTAACCATCTCAAGCTTGTGTTTTTTGACGAAGCTGCCATTTACAACGGCAAGACCATAGACCTCAGGGCCAAGATCCGTGATGTTATGGCCGGTATGAAGTCGTGTAAGAATCTATCGGGACTGGTTATCATGCCACGTCTTGGGAAGCCTCTTGACATATCCGCCATTTCCGGTGCCGAAACACTATCATCCTTCCTTTCTTGCGCTACCACTGATCAATATCCGAATTTCGTTCGGGCTCCCTTCCATGCTCCGCTCGTCATCTGTTTCTCGTCAGGCACAACCGGCACACCGAAGCCCATCGTTCATTCCGTCGGGGGAGTACTTCTCAACCTCGCCAAGGAGGGACGTCTCCACGATTCCGTGTCGGCTGACTCGGTCTTTCTCCAATACACGACTACAGGCTGGATCATGTACGTTCTCCAGGTGGCAAACCTCCTCATAGGCGCTCGGATCGTAGTGTATGATGGTTCACCATTCATGCCGGACAAGGCGATACTAGTTAAGATACTCGTTCAACAACGCGTCACCACGTTCGGTACAAGCCCACGTTGGATGTTTGAGATGGGAAAGAGCGGCCTCAGTCCGCGAGAGATAACCGACCTCAGTGCACTCCGAACAATCACATCCACCGGAATGGTGTTCTCTAACCAGTTGTTTGAGTGGGCATACGATTATGGCTTCCCCCCGTCGATGCAATTGATAAACAAGTCCAGCGGAACGGACATTGTGAGTCCACCCTACCATCATCTCCTATTCGACTGTCTATCTCCGTCTCGCTAATGCTATTTTCCAGGAAAATGAGGAGAGCAATGGCGGAGATGATTCAACCTCGGTAGAGGATATCGCAGTGTCACGCCACTGTGTACTCTGCAGTGACAGTGAAGAGGAGGAACACGACGGATATGATTCAGAGTAAGATATAGAGTATCAGGAATACCCCTAGAGCAGGATATATTTTCCCTATCCCCATTAGGGCGTCACCTAAGCCCCAACCTCACATATTTTAACTCTCATGAGATATCAATGAGGGTAGGGAGTGAGCTTAGGTTGTCACTGACACCTCGAGGAATTTGGAATCCAACCAAGTCAGCCTCTGCTTGGGGGACTTCATGCGGAAGAGCGGCCGTAGCGGCCGTCTTTCGTCGATATCGAGTCTCAAAAGATCAAAGTCAGCCCCGAGAAAGGGCCAGACTCTCTCAGGCAGGATATCTGCAGGTCAACTTAGAAGGACTTGATCTACTCGGGGATTCTAGAACTTACGTGTCTCTATAGCTCCTACTAATTGCTCTATATTATGAATAACTTCAGGATCGACGATGAATAATTTAGAGATGCGCCGTCGCCAATAACCCCAAATGAAACCTTCGAGGGCTTGAGGTGATGAATCCAAGGTTCTCATTTGTTCCGTGAAATCTTCCATCAGAGCTTCCAGCAGAATGGCATTCTTTTTCTCTGGGCCGGATGATCTGATCTTTCGTCTTGAGCTTACGCCGCAGCGTGCTAGAGCAACGGTCCCCTCGGGCATACAACAGTATGGTACTCCTGATTTGAGCCACAGGTCATAGTGAGAAGATTTAGAGAAGGGCCTTTCCTCAAAATCTACCCACTCCTTGGTGCAGCAGCTATGCGTCATGCCAAGAGCTTCAAAGGTAAGAAGTCGCAAGAGCTCAAGTGATGAATCAGATGGTTTGTTGTCATTCTTGTCGGTATCATATACGCCATGATGAAGCAGAATATGACACACAATAGTTTCTCTTTCCTCTCTTGGATAATGACTACACATCATTCTCTTATCACTGGCGTGTGCTTTCCAGAGTGACTTGAGCGGGGAACAGCCCTTGCCTGGAGGGTTGCACCAACAGACACAGCAATCTCTGACCGTAACCAGTGACAACTCTTTTACCATCCTCCAAGCCAACATAGGGCTGTCGTGTCTTTTAGGTGGCATCAAGGATCCAATGCCCCAGTCATCATATTGTGAACCCAACATGGAGGCAATGTAATGCCAACCAGTAGCACTCTTTTTGAGACCCATGTGTAAGGGGTCTTCTGCCGTTTGGTCGAAAAAGCCTTGCTCCCGGAGCCATATTAAGGTCGGAAACAACTCCTCCCTGTCAGAATTCGAGCGAATCTCGAAGCAGTTACGCCAGACCATGATCGGTGTCAATCCCATGTAGTCGCGAACTTTGTGGTCACGAAAGCCCTCTTCGAAATATATCTGGAAGTGTTGAAGTGGAATTCCAGGAAGGTGATATACAGTGGCGTAATCCCAGTCCGGCGAAAGAGATGCAGGGATAGTTATGCCGGCATCTTTGAGAGCCCCGGAAAGGTACGCGGCCCTTCCATCTTCGACATTCGACAGGTCCACGTCTCGCAGAATTCCAAGTTCTTGCTGTGCCAACACGAGCAGTTTTTGCCTTCTTTGGACCAGGTTGGAAGCAATGATGCGGACGCATTGGCGTGATGCGTGTTTAAAAAGAAAAATGGTATCCTCGTCGTAGAAGTTGAGCTCACAACCTGCTTTCATAAGGATATCCACCGATTCGGTGCAATTGGAATCAATGGCCCAATGGATGGGCACCAAATGATGCCCATCAGACCAAAGGGTGTAAAAGCATATGTCAGGACTTTTCCAGTCATCAATAAGATCCCTGGCTTGAGTCATGAGCAGCCTTTGCAACCCCATTGGCCATGTTGCACAAAGCTGGATAGTCGAGATGCCTCTAATTCTCTCAATCGGCGACTGGGGGTTGCATGAGATGCAGTTTTCCAGGTCAACCAAAGATCGTGATAGAATTGCACGCGCCATTGGGAAGGCCTCCATATCTAAATCAATTTCATTTAGTAAAGAGCCCCAAATATACCGTACAGATCCTGAATAGGGGCGGCATGTGAAGACTTACCGTTCACAAGGTCTTGTAGGTATGCCAACACAGGGAGAACTTCTTCGGACACAGCCCGCGTCAGTGTCTGGGCCGAGTCGACTTCAAATACCCCGATGAGATACGACATCAATTGCTTCCCATTGATCCACTCGTTCTCATCCTCGCCATCAAGGCTTGCATGCAAGTAAGTAACTAGGCCACCAAGTTCACTGGACACAAAGGCTGTATATTAGTAAAAAGCGAGGAACTGATTAAGAACCCTTGGGAGCTGTAAAACTTACACCTTTACGTCATCAATTTGTACGATCTCGACTAAATTTCCAAGAAATCTCAATGCTACTGACATAACCCGGCTGTCAGAAGAGATGTCTTGGAGGATCCCATCCTCTGACTCGGTCAAGAGGTCAGTAAGCATCTGCGCGCTTGTCAAAAACACGACCATAAAAGCCGGAAGAAAGGCATATTTACCGTTATGTGACTTTTCCCCCATTCATTTCTATCACCTGGCGACGCCATTCCATCTCGGTAAAGAGAAAGAATTGCACGTTCGCATGACTCAAGTTGCTCAATCACTTCCTCATTGCACTGCCCTCGACATTCTATCATTTCAGCCATTTCGCAGAACTGTTTGTAGATTGGACTCTGCGACGATCTGACAACGTTCTTCAAACGCACCGAGAGTCCCGAACTGCTGGTCCCGGTCGTAAAGTCGATGCAGGCAAGAGTAAGGCGGGTGGAAAACCAACCCATTTTCAGGGGAAGCTGTGCCTTGATAGTCCGTTTTGTGGCGCCATCGATTCCATAAAAATTGCACCCCGACGGTGTTTCCTGGGTGTTTCCTGTTCGAACTGGAACCTGATGTTCCCGAAAGCGTACGTGAATGAGAACGAGCGGCTCTTGCGCCTACAATTGCATGCTGCTGGCTCAGCTCTGCGAGCTATCATGGCGGCTCCGGTCGGGGATATAGTTCTTGAATTTGCCAGATCAGGCGCTTTCTTTAACGAATCATTACTCAAGCGCATCCAAGTTTGGTCTTCACCATGGATCGGAGAATGAGAAGCTATCTATCTATTTTACGCGGTTATTCCATCAAGGGCCGGGTTCCAACTATAACAAAGAACACAATACTACTTCCACACAATGGTCTTCATGAAGGATGACTTATGGCGTTCAAAATATAAACAACGCTGGTGTGGCCTTTATTGTGGAGCTCTATCCGTCTTGTGCAGCGGGATTTCGTCTCCCGAGCTTGCATCACTCTGGCCAACATGTCGACTTGTTGCTTCTGACCTGGCAATTTCCGCATGGCTATTGTTCGGCTCATACTCATTTCCCAGCCGTTGAAAGTATCTTTGCCCGGACTTGGCGCCTCCAGTTCCCCCTATTGTGATAAGCTCTGTGGCCACTGCACTCCGGCCACTATGGGCCCCTTTGCTATTAGTCAAGCTGCCGAATTGATTGGAGATCTTCACCATGAGCGGCCGCAAGGTGGGAAGACAGACGGCGATAGTTCCGCAGGCTACCTCGACAACGCACCAGGTGCAAGCTGTGGCGAGTGTCCCTGTTTGTAGTCAGGAAGAGCCTCATCAGAATGCTAGTATAGCAGTCGCTCACAGGTAGTATCGACCGGGTCGATTTGCATAATAGTGGTAAATCTGTATATGCTGGCAAACAGAACACTGGTTGAAGGATCAATCGTTGTGAATACTCAAAAAGAAGAGGAACAATAATAACTCACAAGCTGCCGAGAAGAAACATAACACACAGAGATAGCCTCTGGGCCAGATTGGCGTTCAACTTCCAGATCTGTCTTATGGGCATGCACAAGATGGCAACATCTGTGCCGATATTCGGTATTGCATTACCGATGAAGGAGGCTTTGAGATTGATACATGATCCGTCGATCCATGGCATCCACGCCTTCTTGATTGGCGTACATTGGAATATTGAGACGGCGACGATAGCAATCCACCAGCCCACGACGATGGCAGCTATCACAGCTGCACACACCCTGAAGCCGCGGGAGAGAAAGATGCGCAAGTACATTTGCAACAGAGCGAGCTTGACAAGCATCACTGCTGTGACATATACGCACTCAAACGCCACAAGAAGCTTGAAAAAGGCAACCTTGTCTGCGGTGGGCACAGCATCGGCATGTCTACCAAGCCCATGACTGATCACTATAATTGTCAGGTCGTTGTTGATAAAAGAAGACTCTAGCTTACTAGAATAATTTACTGCACCAGATATGAAAACGAACACCTAGAGTTAAAGTTCAGACCTTGTTCTGCATGATGGAGGGTCTTGGGTGGGTAGATACCAATGCGGCGGCTGTCATCCAGTCATCAGCTCCGTAGCCAGCCCTGATGTGACGCGCCCAGAAACGCAAAGCAACAAACACCACAGAAAGTACTAGCACGACCGTCGTCGTGATATCGAGTTCCCTGCTCCTATCGGCCTGCAGGTTGATGCCGGTCTGACGCCTTGACAGTCCGGCCATGGCTCCAGAATTGAGAGGGCGTGTGGATGCCTTGGGTAAACAATGATTTGGACAATGTAAACATGACAAAGGAAGTCGTGAGTGAAGGGAACGCGGCTAAACTTACCGTAAAAAGGCTGCTAAGGAGAAACGAGACCCCAATGTCGGTTGTCGGGTGTTGGTTGTTGGTGTTGGTTCTTAGTGCCAACCGACCCCCTTCCGTCGTATGTTTAACATGCTGCCCCCCGTAGTGGCTGCGACGTTAATTATTTACCGAACCCGTGTTGGTAGTGCCTGAAACTAGTCCATGAGCATTCTTTTGGCGGTCAGTGCAACAGTACTTATGTGGGCGCCACCCCCCTCCGGTTTGCTTTTCATTGAATAACACACCCGTAACTCTGTTATTCGTTGCAACTATCGGAACACCAGTAATTACAAAACCATGTCTACTGTCAAGCCTATCATTGTCTTTGCCCCTGGCGCCTGGCATACCCCAGACTGCTTCGACGTGGTCCGGGAAGCACTCCACGCCCGCGACTGGGCCACTGAGGCCGTTGAATACCCTTCCGTCGGCGCTGAACCACCCACCAAGGGCCTAGCTGATGATGCGAACGCTGTGCGTGCCAGTATTGAGCGTCTCGCCGACAAGGGTAAGAAAGTTGTCCTTGTTGTGCACTCATACTGTCGTACAGAGCGCTGAAGGTTGCCTTGAAGCATTAAAAACGGTGATTAAAAGAGCCTTATTTTCTTTTAATTAAGGGGATCGCCTAATGCGGTATTTAATGGTCACGCATGGTTTATATAGTAGGTATGCGCTAGCTAATTAAAGCGTGTTATCGCGTAATATACCCCCTATTTAGAAGCTTCCTTTTAAAGTATTTAAATATATTATAAATAGCTTTAAATAAAAGAAATAGCCTAAGATAAGTAATTAATAAAAGAAATAAGT
>RZGM01000145.1:0-59775 GCA_027886205.1 Fusarium piperis | reverse complement strand
AGAATAGCTCCTTAGATCTTCAAGCAATACAAGCAACAAGAGCACCAATCAGAAGCTGGTCTTCTGTATTTTAACCTTATCTTATCTCTATTCCACTTTTCCTCTCTATAATACCTTATCTAGCCAATCAGCTCTTTCTAAGAACTAATTCCACTGCCTATTCTCCTCCTATCTCCATCACCTACCCTATAGTCTTTGAAGACTATATATCCCTTATCCTTTAGTCTTTTACAATAGCGGGGCATAAACTATATCTATTAAAAGGGCTCTCTTTAAAGCCTCCTCTATAACTAAGAGAGTAATGCCTTTTAACTAGCTATTTACTATTATCTTATAGATACTTTCTCTTAAGATAGCCTATTTAGTTAGCACTCTAAATCTAAAGGCATTTTATTTCTTAAGTAATATAATAAGCCTTTTATATAAGGTATTTTTATTTCTCTAGCTCTTTCTTTAACTTATTATATAAGTTATAAAAGAATTAATAAGCTATAGCTTTATTATCTTCTTATTCTTTTAATAAGCTCTTATAAAAGGCTTATTAATAGGTAAAGTATTATATTAATACTTTATTTATTCTTTAAGCTAAGGTTATAAGTTAATCTCTTATTTACTTTTCTTAAAGCTCTAAGTTAATATATTATTTTTATATAAATACCTTAAACTCTTCTTATATAAGATCTTTTATTAAGCTAGTAATATAATTTTATTAATTTATTTATAATAAATAAGTAAGTTTATTTATTACTTATTTAATTTATTATTTTAATATAATTTCTATATAAAGTTAATTTCTTATATTAATTACTTTAAGCTAATTATTAATATTAATAATTATAGCTTCTTTAATTAAGATCTTATAATTATACCTTAGTAGCTTATTATAATCTCTTAGGTAGCTATTTATTAGCTATTTTATAAAGCACTCTAAGATACTTAGTAAGAGGCCTTCTTATTTTTTTTTCTTTATTTATCTTCTCTATCTCTATTCTCTTTTTTTATAGCTTTTCTTTAATCTCTTAAAAAAGATTACCTCTAAGAATAAAAATAAAAAGAAATCTATAAAGCTTAATTATTACCTTTTACTTAATAAGATATCTTTCTTATTATATATTCTCTTTAGCTATTATAATTTAAGTATTAATTATTATCTTATATTAAGGAGGTCTATAATAGCTATTTTATTTATTAGTAAAGGGTTATTATAGAGCTAGCTTATAAGTAAGAGTAGTTCTTATTACTCTCTAATTTCCCTAATTAGCTCTTTAATATCTCTTAGGGGAATATAATTTATTAATATACTTCTTAGGTTACCTTTAGTAAATAATTATAGAGTAAGTGATTATCTTAGGGAATATAGGGGTTCTCTTAGATCTTTTATCTTAATTCTATATTAATTATCTATAAGGAAGAAATTAAAGAATTATAAAGGTATAGGCTATAATAGCTAAATTAAGGTAAAATCATAGATTAAAGATAAGTATTAATAATATATAAGACTTTAACTTATTAATTTCTTATTAAGGGCTTAGCTATAGAGATTTTATAGACTTTATATTATATAATATATTTCTAAAGTCACGCTAATTAGTCGATGATTAATCGCTGACTTATATCCTTATAATTTTCTTATTTATTTACTTTTTATTTTTATTATTTACCTTATAGTCTTTAAAAACTATATATTTCTTATTTTTTAATCTTTTATAAATAGTATTTATATTAAAAATAAAGTTATAAGCTAAGTCTTATATAATTATTATTAGTCTTTTTTTAAAATTATAAGAAATTTTCTTTTATTAATACTTAGATTTTTTACTTCTTTTAATTTATCTCTTAAGTTTTTTAATAAAAAAAGCTTTTTTTTTTAAATTAAAGTTATTAATTATTATATAATCTAAGAATAAATACTAAGAAAAAAATAAATAAAAATATAAATAAAAATAATAAGTTTAATTTTATTTTTTACTTATTAAATTATATACTTATAATAATATTTTAAAAAATTATTTTATTTTTAATTAGTTATAATTAATAATATATAAGCTTTAAGGCCTTATAAAGCTTATAAAGTTTTTTATTAAAATTATCTTAATTATATAAAAACTTATACTTATATATATTACTTTTAATATTTTAATCTCTTTAAAACTTTTTATAAAAATATATTATTATATAATAAAATAATTAATTAGTTAATATACCTAGTAATTATAATATTATTATTATAAGTTAATTATTATAATTAAACCTTTCTTAATAATAATAAAGAAATTAATTAAAAAAGAATTTTAATATTTATATTAAACTTTATATTTAATAAAAAATAATTAATATATCTTACTTAATATCTTAATAATTATAATAATAAAAGTATTATATTTATAACTATAAGATATCTTATATTAAGAAGGTATCTTATAAATAAAATTCTAGAAAAATAAGCTTATAAGATATAAGCTTAGGATTTTAATACCCTATAGTATAGCTTATGCGCTATCTATATATATGCTTACCTAAGCTATATGGGCTTAGATAAGCAAGATATTAGGGAGTTATAAAAAGCTTATATATAGCCTTTTTAGCTCTATTTCCTAATTAGGAAGGGTCACGTGACCTCGGACTTAACAGACTTATTAAAGCCGATAAGATCATTAAAGCCGTGACCTTGCATAAGGGTGTTTTCATCTGGTTTCTAATAACCCTGCTTAAAACCCTAGAAGTTTTATCTATCTTATGCCATTGTTCGGTTTCTAGCTATTCGATGCTAGCATAACCTATACCGTTTCAAAGCCCGGAAAATAGGCTATCCGACGGTATGGCTTTGGCCCGAATCGGGCTAATAGATTCCGAGTTATGGTCTATATAAGTCAGAAGTCTTTCCCTTAGAATAGCTCCTTAGATCTTCAAGGAATACAAGCAATACGAGCACCTATCAGAAGCTGGTCTTCTGTATTTTAACCCTATCTTATCTTTGATCCACTTTTATTACTCTATGATACCTTATCTAGCCAATCAGCTCTTTCTAAGGACTAATTCCACTGCCTATTTACCTCCTATCTCTATCACTTACCCTATAGTCTTTAAAGACTATATATCCCTTATCCTTCGGTCTTTTATAATAACTAAGAGATTTAATTAATTTATATTAATACTAATTTTAATTAGTTTTTATTAATTTTATTTTATAATTAATTAATTAATAAATATAAATTAATTAACTTTTAATACTTAATTAATCTTAGAATTAGTTATTAGTTTTTATTAAATTTTTAAAAAACTAAAGATATTTATAATTATTAATTAATTACTAAGAACCTAGTAGTTTTTCTTACAACCTTGGTATAAAGCCTAATCTAGGGAGTCACGCCCCTGATTAGACTTCCGGGACCCCGGCCGAGGGTTGACAGACGCTATTCGAGATCGAGCAGACCAAATTTACAGTGGTGGGCCCGTCGGCCGAGGCCGCCGAGCAGCATTGTGGTGATTGAGACTCCACTGTCACATCACCAAGAAGGTGGACACCTGGGAACATAATCGAAAATAAACATGGCGTCGTGCTATATGATCTCTCATGATGGCGGCAATTCCAACACACCCTCTGCCAATTGCCAGTTCCTGACTAGGAGCACGTTACCATCTCGATTACCGGTCCACTATTTACGAGCTTGCCAACATGAAACTCAAATGCGAAGAAACACTCGATTCTCTGACACAGGGCCTCTCACCTGGGCTTCCGGGAGTAGTGCTTGCTGCTTTCAGTAAAGACGGTACGGCTACTGTAAACAGTGATCGAGCCTCAACTCACATATCTGTCTAGAGACTATCTACACGGTAACTAAAGGCCAGCTCAAAGAAGAAAAGGGTCAGCAAATCACTCTCGACAGCACCTTCTGTGGCTTCTCCTGCACGAAGCTGCTCACCACGATCGCCGTGCTACAGTGCGTTGAGAAGGACTTGATTGGTCTGGACGATCCGGTTGGCAGCGTGCTGCCAGAACTTGAGAATCCTGATATCATCAAGGCCAAGCCCGACGGATCTTTTGAGCTCGTGCCGGCCAAAAACAAAATCACCCTGCGCCATCTGGTAACTCACACAAGCGGACTCTCCTACGACGCCATGCATCCGATACTGGTAGCATGGCGAAAGTCCAGAGGGGAAAGCCCTTTGGTGATGAGCGGCAAGATCGCCGAGGCCTTTACCCTGCCTCTTCTCTTCGAGCCAGGGAGCAGCTGGGTTTACGGTTCAGGTCTCGACTGGGCCGGCGTGCTGGTGGAGAGACTCAACGGTAACACGAAACTGGCCGCCTACATGGAAGACAACCTATTCAAGTCTCTTGGATTACGAAGCTCGACCATCCATCCATCCGCGAGACCAGACATCCTGACACACTTGGCCCAGATGTGGCATCGGGCCGATACGGGAAAGCTGTCACCGATTCCGTCCCCGTATCCGCTAAATGCACAAGATGATAGCGGCGGTATGGGGCTCATCACGTCAACTTCGGACTTCATCGCCATTCTGCAAGATCTTCTGAAGGAGAAGCCAGTCCTCCTCAAGCCGGACTCGGTGGCGGCGATGTTTACCACTCAGTTTGAGACCGGAACATCTCAATACGAGGGACTTGTGAGACAAGAGGTACGTTCCGTATCCGCCGATGATGATCCGCTTCGCTAACAACTGACAACAGTCTCTGCACAGGCAATTAACTGGAGACGACACGGGTCATCCCGAGGTGGCATTTGGCCTGGGTGGTTTGGTTGTTCAGGGGAATGTGCCCAATCTCCCGCCCAAGACGCTCACCTGGAATGGAATGCCCAATATTGGCTGGTTTGTGAACCGGGATAGAGGTCTGGGTGCCGTTTACGTGAGCCAAGTGCTTCCTGCGGGTGACGCAAAGAGCATGGGGCTTCTAGGGGATTTCTGGAGAGAGATTTGGAGCAAACATGTGCCGTCTTGAGTATTGTGTCATAAATCAGATCAACATGACGGGATGCGACTATAGTGAAACCGGCATGTATTGATAATCGAGATATATATTTAGATGGCACTGGTAGCAGTTTGACTTCTATCCTCTCAGCCCCAGTCTATATCTAAGCAATCTATCAAATAGCACTTCGGTTAGGTCGGAAGAAAGGATAGATCTGCGCATTCTCGAGGTCCCAAACCCGCTCCTTGACCAGGGGATCATCCTTGAGGCGGGCCATGACGTCGTCCCGTGTAGGGGCAAAGACCAGCATGGCGCTGCCGGTTATGTGCGGGGGCTGTCCCGGGCTCACACGGTCCTTCAAAGTGGCTCCTTCAGGGAAGGCATTAGAGAGAGTCATTGGGGAGCGAAAGAGAGTTGTCTCACCTCCAAACACCCAAAAGTCCCGAGGGTCCGATTTCATTCTTTGGATGTGCTGACTGATGGAGGTCAGTCATCATGTAACTCTTATTTGACACATTGAATGTGTTTGTTTTGTGGCGATGATCTGAAATACTCACGGAAACACGGCGGCTCTCCTTTCTTTGGCATCAGGGAGGTCTGGGATGTGGATGAGCCACTCTGACTTTTCCGCTGCAGAGGTTGACGAGGTCATGTTATAAAGCTTTTGATGCAAATATGAGGTTCTTTGATTTACTTCCAACAGTCACCAGAGTGGTGTCGACCCAAGTTTTTTATTTCAAGTCCTCCATCTCAATGTTGCTAGATCCCGGATACCCGAAGGGTCCGAAGCCCGGGGGCCCCGGCCGAGCAGGTGGCGACCGTATTGACTCAATACATTGATTAGAGCCTGTGGGGTTTGGTACCCTTGCTAGCCTCTCTTCTGCAATTGGCTCTCCCGCAGTTACTAATAATATGGCTCTGGCTTGCACCAGGCCAATAGGCAGGCTCTGACGGGGGTCAAGAAACCCACAGGCTCTGATCGATGTGTCGAGTCCATACGGGGGACTGTTAGCCTGTCTGCCGAGCATGGGTGCCGGTCCAGGCTGTGTAGTTATTTCTTCCCTTCGTGGTCACCTTACCCGGTCCTTGCGTACCCAGCCGAGACAGTAGAGACATGCTTGCATGGTACATCGTAGTGACCAAATACCCTTCCCCTGATTCGTGCTTCCCCGCACTTTGCCCCCCTGCTTAGCTCAACCCGCTTGATACAGTCTTGCGCTAAGCAATCTCATGGCGTACCTTCTAGCATGGGTCTGGTGATGATGGATGGGGATGCCTTATCTCGCCTCCTCTTTGTGCTCGCTTGCCGTGGACGACGACTTCCCCTCTTCAAACTCATTCAGTGTCGCATGTAATGCCGAAGCTCTGACTTGTTGCTGTACACGGACAAGCCAACATCGCCATTGCCAACACCAGCGCGAGATGGAGTCTCCGGACAAACCGCAGTCTCAAGTTCCGCCGGGCGACCAAGCCATGTCTGAGGGCGACACCATCATATCAGCATGGAATCCCACCGGAGACGGCCAGGAGCAGCAAGAGCAGCAGCAGCAGCAGCAGAAGCAGCAGCAGACACAGCAGCAGACACAGCAGCAGACACAGCCCCGCATGCCCCGGAGAGTCTGCGCAGCATGCCGCCGCCGCAAGGTCGGCTGTGACAAGAAGCAGCCGTGCCAGCACTGCAGCAAGTCCGGCACCGAGTGCGTCTACCCGCCGGACAACAACCCGGACACGCGGCAGATGCTCCGGGACACGCGATTGCTGGAGCAGCTCCACCGCCTCGAGCCCATGTTCAAGACGCTGGCCGGCTGCATGGAGCAGGGCACGCTGCCGCCCTCCGTGTTGAACTCCATCCTGCCGCAGAGCCTGGCGGGCCCCAAGACTGTGCCCTCGTTGCCGACGCCGCCGATGCCTCCTCACTCGGTCGGGTCCGGCAGCACGGGCAATCAGCCGGGGTACCGTCTCGTCGGCAATGAATCGAATGCGATCCAGCAGACTCCGAGTCCTCTCCAGCAGTTGCAGGACACAGACTCGACTGGTGACTTGCAGTCCAACCCTGCCAGTACTGCGAGTGCGCCTGGCGAAAGCTCTCGAGAAGCCTCAGGCTCGGCTTGGTCACCGTACGGGACATCGATGGGGAAGCTGGTAAGGGATGACGGTCGCCAGAGATACGTGAGCGGTGCATTCTGGGAGGCTCTACATACTGAGGTGAGCAAACTTGCAGTAGGCCACTTCCATGTTGCTGATGCCCCCTCTCTCTAGCACGACATGGACGAAGCCGTAGTGAGCGACGATGACGACTCTGAATGCGACGAGAACCCCCCTCCATCCGGCCTCGAGTCACTACAATACGCCCTGATCTTCAACACCTGCGCCCAGAACACCGGCCCCGACTCTCCCCACCCGCCCCAGCACCAAAGACTCAAAGCGTGGAAACTGTTCAAGGCGAATGTCCACCCGGTCGCGACCATCCTGCACATACCCTCCGTCGAGCCAATGGTCCTCGAAGCAATACAGAACCCGCGGGACCTCCAGCCACCACTCGAGGCTCTCCTATTCGTGGTATACTTTGGCGCCATCAACAGCCTCTCCTCGGACGACTGCGAGCTGCAATTCGGCGCGCAGCAGTCTGCCCTGCTGGCCAAGATGCGTCGAGGAGCAGACAGCGCCCTTTCGCGCTCGAGGCTGATGGAGACGGACGACATGCTCACGCTGCAGACTTTTGTGGTGTATCTGGTGCTCCTGCGCTCTCGCGATCCTACCTACTCCTGGAACATGACCGGGCTGGCTGTTCGGCTTGCGCAGTCTCTCGGGATGCACCGCGATGGAGCCGCTCTCAACCTCCGTCCCTTTGATGCCGAGATGCGTCGCCGGCTGTGGTGGGGTATATGTATCCTTGACACGCCTGCCTCTGAGGACTACTCGTGCTCTGCAGGCCTGTAAGTCATCTGCGTCTTTGTGCAATGAACCAAACTAATCCGTGTCCAGCATGGAGCTCAGCAGCTTCGACTCCAGACCGCCCCTCAACGTGAATGACGCAGACCTGCACCCGGACATGACCGAGTATCCGAGCGAATCTTGCGGCATGACCGACATGTCCTTCACGGCCGCCCGCTGCTGGGCCTCTAGCATCTGGCGGACCATGATTGACACGCGCAGGATTGACCCCGATACCGGGAGGAGCTTCAAACCCATGACGGTAGCCGAGAAGCAGGCGTGGGTCGACAGGCAGCGTGAAAAGATCGTCGGCCGATTCTCTGGGGACAAGCGATCCCGGGAGTCGCTCCACTGTGTAAGCCTCCGTCCGTCTGCAAATCCATGTTGTTCTAACATCCTGTAGTTGATCAGTGCTTTTATCGGCACCATCATCTCCAACCTCCATCTCATGGCCCTCAACCCTCTCGGTTCGGATACCTCGCTGAACGAAGACGAGCGAAGACGCGTCTTCCAGGACGCGATAGAATGCATGACGCACTCATACCGCCTTCACACCGACCCCCTGATAGCACACTGGTCATGGCTGACAAAATGCTACAACGAGTGGCACGCCTTCGCCGTCATCCTATACGAGCTCTCCAGCCGGCCCCTGGTGCGGGACGCCGACAAGGCCTGGCGGGTGGTGGAGCAGAGCGCCGTGCTGCGCTGGGACTCGCCGACGCGACACCGGAGGGTGCACCAGTGGCGATCGGTCATGCGGAACATCGACAAAGCGAGGAGGCGGAGGAAGAAGGAGCTGGGGCGGCGCAAGTCTGCCCTGTCGGCCAGGTCTCCATCTGTTGCGGCGCAGAACACGAGTCCGGCTGCCCAGCAACTATGGCCAACAGTAGACAACTCACAGGGCCGACAAATTGACCTCGGTGGTTTAGATCAGGATGTTCAGGTGACGTATCAAGGGGATGACAAGATGGGGTCTCTACTGGGGGAGGACATGTGTACTTTTGCTGATGATGGTCAACTGTACCTTATGTGTGAATACTAAGTTCAACCAGTGTAAATTACTATTGCATTCGAGTAAATGCCGCCTAGTATCACACCAGTCGCTCGTTCAATAAGCCTTCAAATTCATCCCTGGTCATCTCTGTGAGGCCCAATAGATCCATGTCAGCATCATACGTGCTCGCAAGCCCGGGCGCAAAGGTCGCCCTCGTTGCAAAGGCGGCAAAGGCCCTTGGGCTGAATATTCCGGAAGCCAAGTCACCCTCTGCCTTCTTGACCAGGACTTCGGTGTCGACGGCAACGGGTGTCCAGTCGTGTCCCTCGTCGAGCCTCTGGAGCGTCTGGAGCAACTCGCGTGGCGTGGTTGACAAGTCGTGGATGCGGATAGCTCTGTTCCTCGTTGCTTCAAGGTTGCTCAAGACGGCCACTACTGCTCGCGCAACGGTACTGATGCTTGTGGTAGAGAATGCAGTATCTCCGCCGTCGTAGATATTGACTGTCCGGGCGGTGAAGTCCGCGAACACATTCAAATCAAGTCCATCGTCGAGTAGGAGACTGTTGTATATGTACGTATAAGAAAGCTCGTTCTCTTTGGCCATTTTCTCCAGGTACTCCTCGGTCTGGACCTTGGTGCGGTACGTGGGAAACGCTCGAATCTTGAGATTCTGCAGATCAGCCCCGAACTCGGAGGGTATGAAACGCTTCACCCCAGCAGCTACCGCAGCGTCGATGAGTTTAAGCTGGCATTCCAGGCCGGTCTTTTTGCCGAGGGCAGACACGACGGCGCCGACTCCCCGGAGTGCGTCTTGGAGTGACTCAGGCGATTCGTAGTCGACCAGCGCGACTCTGGCCCCTGAGGGATAGTCGATTGGCTTGCGTCCGCGGCTTGCTAGGACTGTGACGTCGAAAGACTGTTCTTTGAGGAGTGCATCGAGCACCTGCCGGCCGAGATGTCCTCCGGCCTGGAAACTGATCAGCGAATAGTTCCTTAGCGAAGGGAGATGATATTGGACCTACCCCGGCCAAGGCGACAGACTTGACCACTACACTGTCTGCGGAAGGCATTGTCGATGGGTGTTTGTATAGTGTCTGTCACTGAGAGCTCTGCTAGGCACCCAGCTTGATTTGAGAATGAGATGTAGAAGGAGGTAAACATAGATATCCGCAACACTAGCACCTAAGAAACCAGGAGAACATCCATGTATTAATCCTCGGACCCCTTCCCCGGACTCCCCGCCCTGACCCGCAGCAGCCTCTCCGCATTCCGGTAGGCAATCATCTCGAGTTCCTCCGGGGTAACCAGTCCACTGTCCTGCAGCTCCCGTATCCACCTCAGGCCATTCTCGTTCTTCTCAAACGGGTAGTCCACGCTGTAGAGGATGTGATCGACCCGCGTGTTCCTCAGGATGCACGCCATCGGGGCCACACTCCACACCCCGCTCGTCGTGATCCAGATGTTCTCGTCCCACACCTGGCGCCAGGGTCTCTGCCGTTCTCCCCACCGCACCGACAGCTTCTCTACCCGCTCCAGCATAAAGGGGAGCATCTCGCCAAAGTGGCCGACCACGATCTTGAGCGTCGGTAATTTGTCAAACAGCCCGGCTGCGAACAGCTTCAGCACCCCGAGTCCAGTTTCCTGATGCCAGCCAAACCCGCTAGACCCGAGGCTCCGAGCCGCACCGGCTACATAGTTACCTTCGTAAGCCGAGCGCTGGGTTTCCGCCGGGTAAGTGGGATGTAGATAGATGGGTACATCAAGCTCAGCCGCTGCGACGAACACGGGCCAGAAGCGCTGGTCTTCGTAGTGAGTCCCGTCCACATGGGCGTCCACCAGCGCCCCGACGAACCCGAGCTCCCGGACACAGCGCCGGAGCTCGGCTGCCGCCGCCTCGGGCTCGGCCATGGGCAGCACTGCGAGGGCTGCAAGACGGTGCGGGTTAGCGCGCACCGCCTGGGCCAGCTCGTCGTTTGCCAGGCTGCTGAGGCGTAGGGGTCTGGGGCCCAAGCCCGGCGCATGCGACACGACCTGGAGAGATATGCGGTTGGTGTCCATGTCCTGTATCCGGAGAGTTGCGAGGTCTGTAAGGCGTGCTGATACATCTGGCAGGTGCTTGAGCTGCTCCTCGTAGATGTCGGAGAGCTCGGGGAGTAGCTTGGCCGAGACGAAGTGCTCTTCAAGCGTGATGAGGGGAGGCAGTGGCTGGGTCATTTTGTCGACTTGTCTTGGGCTAAGAATTATGCTGGTGACCAATATCAAGTTTGCCAACTTTACTGTTGGGCTGTGTTATATAGTTTATTTTGATCCAGTTGTGGTTCTCGTCATTAATGCCCCGCGCCCGCATCATTTGTCCGAGATATCCGTCCTGATCTCAGGTGCAGGTTCACGCTATCTGATGCCCGAGGAGTCAATATCGTCAGGTCTGTTGGCGTCAATTCAAGGCAAAGTATGATAGCTATCTAATATCAATCCCGTGGCTTCTCAATCAGCTTGCTCTTGTCAATGTAAAACATGGCAACAAGCGCCTCCTTCGCCTTGTCCAGGTTCAGACCCTTCTGCCTCTCCTGAATATCGCGCTGGCTCTTGAGCAGCTCATCCCTAATCTGCGCCCACTCCAGCCTGTCTCCCGTCTCCTTGACAGTCACCGGGCAGATCTTGCCGTTCTTCTTCCTCCATACTCCGTCGACAATGACGCCCTCGACATCTCGCACGTCGCTGTGTCGTACGACAGCAGCCAATGGGTCTGACTCGGAGACGCAGCTCATTGCTAGGCTCCTAGGCGCATCGAATATGACCAAATCTGCCAGTTTGCCCTCCTTGATTGAGCCGATCTGGTCTCCGAGAAGAACCGCGCGTGCTCCATTGATCGTGGCCGCGTTAAACGCCTGCTGAGTGCTGCCTCTCGGGTTGAGATGCATCCGGAGAGGAGCGCCAGTGCCATTTTTCGTCTCCGCCGCAGCATCCTGCTGGCGTGCCATGTGCGACGCAGACCGGGCGAGAGCGAGAATGGAGCTCGTGCTGCTGGTATGGCAGTCTACGCCGAGCGTGGTGTTGATGCCCGGTGTGAAAGCAACTGGCCAGCCAAATCCCATCTGGGCTTCCGTATCCGGAGTGCTCGATACTGGAACCTTGGTCTCGACCAATTTGGCTACCTCTTTAGCGTCGAGGCCAGTCGCGTGCGACAGAAGAATATCGCTGGGCGTCTTTATGAGGCCGTATGACTCAAGTGTAGAGATCAACGGGTTGCTCCCTTTTTCGTGTCAGAAACGTCAGGTAAAATGATTCGAGGTCGAACCTACCCAGAGCCGGGTTCTTAGCATAGTGAGACGTAAACAGCTTAATTCCCGCCTGGCGCAGCCCGGAAAAGATGCCCACGACAGCCTCCTTGGGCAGAAACCAGTAGTCAAACCCGAAACCAATCTGGACCCTGCCGTTCCCGTACGGCTGGGACCTAGCGAGTTCGAAGATGTGCGCCATGCTAGAATCTGGCATGATGTCGCGCGACGGCTCACATGTTTTTGAGTCCCATTTGGTAAAGTAGGGAGGGTGAGAGTAAGCAAAGATTGACCGGATGCCGGATGCTATGGTCGCGGATAGAGCTTGAGTTGCTATCCATGGCACTCTTGCATTAGCATTGTCCTCCACAGCATTGCATTGGTGATGAGGCTTACCGTGTTCATTGGTCTGGTTGCCGTGGGCATGGTCCAGTACAAAAGTAGTCCCGGCATCAATCGCCTCCAAAGCTCCTCCAAGCTGTCCCCAGTACATATCCTTCGGCTTGTACGCATAACTCTGCCAGAAGCCCGTCACCAGGTACTCGAAAACAGACTGCTCGGCATGACACCCTTTGAGCTGTGTCTGCCACAGGTGATGGTGCGTATCGACAAACCCAGGGCTGATGATCTTGCCGCTGCAGTTGACGAGCTCGGTGCCGGCCGGCGCGACGAGGCCCTTGCCGATCTTGGCGATGCGGTTGGCCTTGATCAGGATGTCTGTGTTGCGGAGGGGGTTCACGTGATCCTTGTCGTCGTGGAAGAGGAGGGTACCGCCTCGGAGGAGGATTGAGGATGATGCCGCCACTGATGCCATGTTTGCTGGTCTGAGATTGTGATAGGTAGGTTGTCTCTGACACTGTCTTTTACAGGGTGTGAGGGACTGTTTTTACCTGTGCTCTGATGGGTTAAGAGCGCGCTTCTGCGTATGTAATGAGGGGTATAGGTATGTTTTAGTTAGCGGAAAATAATATTATAGACCCCTATACCCTGTATCAGCGTGGGCTGGTTGGATGTTAGCTAATCACGAGATGGGGCAGTGACTCTAATGTGGGCCGGATTCCTCGGCCGAGAATTCCGCAGAGACAGACAGGGAAGAGGTTATGCTCGGAACGGCGTCCGCTTAGTTCCCCTTGACTTACCCTACATAGGTTTGAGATGATGAGATTTTTATACTTAGTAGTAATAACAAAGTTTATGAGATTTTAAGATCTACCTTAAAACTTAGATTTATAGCTATATGGGGGTTGGGCTAAATGAAGGGCTACTATAACTTATTTACCTACGCGTTCACGAGTGAAGGCGCGTAGGCGCGTCCCTATCGGCGCCCTCCAAACTCGTTACATAAAATCATATAGAGCGATGAGAAAGATTGAAGTAAAAACTCACTTGATAGTATATAAATGCGATGCAGGTAGAAATAAAACATGTAATATCGATATTCTAGCTAGGAACAACCTCTATTGTATGAGACTCAAGCACCTCCATGAAATACCATCTTGTTCTTAATGAAACCAAGCCCTCCAATGCTGACCTCAACCACATCCCCATCCTTGAGACACCCATTCGTATGCCACCCAACGCCCTCCGGGGTTCCCGTCATAATCACTGTCCCACGGCGCAAGGTCCGGCCTCGAGAGGCAAATGCGATGAGCTGTCGACACGACCATATCATCTGCGCCGTGCTCGTCGTCTGCCGCACCTCGCCGTTGACCGTGGTCTTCAAGTCCAGAGCCTGCGGGTCCGGCACCAACTTCGGCGAGACCAGGTAAGGCCCTGTCGGGCCAAAGCCGTCAAAGGACTTGGCGTAGCCCATCTGGTACCCGGATACGTCGACGGCGTGAAGGTTGCGCGCCGAGACGTCGTTGCTGATTGTGTAGCCGAGCACGTAGTCCAGTGCGTCGTCCTCACTGATGTCGTATCCATCCTTGCCAATTACGATGCTCAGCTCTCCCTCATAGTCCAGCAGCTCCTGCGCGTCTGGATGGATCTTGATGTCGTCCAGTGGTCCAGTCAAACGATCGGGAGGAGTAGCAAAGATGACGGGTTTCTTAGGCGGCGGAAACTATCATGCCTGTCAGCATTGCCTTCTGATAGCCTAGAGGGTCTGCTTACCTTTGTCTCCTTGGCATGAGACTTGTAGTTGACTCCCGCGCAGATGATAATGGGAGTGCTGGGCAATGGACACAGTAGCTGAACAGACATAAGTAACGTGTAGGGCATGGTGACTGGGCGGTAGCTCACCTTGACTAGCTCGGCCTTTTCGTCCAAGACCTTGAAGCCAGATTCAATGCTGCCGGAAACGAGCTGCACTGCCTTGCCCTCTAGTTCCGAGGCTGGAATCTCGCCTTCAACATTACCATATCTCTCGATGCCTTCCTTATCTCGGAATCGGATAAGCCGATCAAACGACATGTTGAGATGAAAGACGAAAGTGGTGAGCTCTCGGGTTTGTTGGCGGCGTTCAAGGAGAGCTATAGCTGGAGAACAAATTTGCAGAGACCTCAAGACTTTGTAACCTTCATTTGAGGGTATTAATCAGTTCAGAGCATTTTCCAGTACTCTAATAGCTTTACTCAACACAGCTAAGGAAGCCGATCGGGGCATAGCTTCGGAGTTAGCATGGCATCATCACAACCGCAATAGCCGTTGCAATATCCCGAGTGAAACCCACCGGGCAAAGTCCCGGTTTCTCGGTTTCCGACCTGGCTTCTTCCCCACACTCCCACACCCCCCAGCCCGCAGCTCGGATCCGGGGCCCCGGCCGTACCGAGTAAGCATATAATGGCAGCAACTGGGGATAAGCCACCGTCAAGTCGTCACGGTATCAGACATCCCCCTCGAAACCACACCCAACCTTCACAATGTCTCAATCATCTACTGACAGTCGCATCCTCCTCGATCGGCTTTCATATTGCCGCTACGGGCATCCAGACCTGGAAAAGGCAAAGGAGTTCTTCATAGACTTCGGCCTGATCCCGGTCCTGGAGAAAGATGACAAGATCTACTTCCGCGGCTTCGGCATAGACCAGTTCTGCTACGTGGCGGAGAAGACAAGCGACGGCAAGCGAAAGTTCAGGGGCGGCGCTTGGATCGTGCAGTCCATGGCCGAGCTGGAGAAGGCAGCCAAGTTGCCGGGCTCAACGCCAATCCATGACTTTGACGCGCCGGGCGGAGGAAAGGTGGTCATTATCAAAGACCTGGTGGGGGAGGAGGTGACTCTGATCTACGGCCAGGAAGATCGAGTTCCGGAGCCTAGAGAGGTTCCTAAGCCGGTCATGTGGAACACCTGGGAGGACAAGAAGCGGCTGGGCGAGTTCCAGCGCCCGGACAGAGATATGCCGTCCAAGGTCCACAAGCTGGGTCACTACGGATTTGAGGTCAACGTGGATAAGCTTCACGAGGTCTTTGACTGGTACAGCAAGACGTTCAACATGAAGAAGACGGATACCTTGTTCCAGCCGCAGAGCAACAAGACGGTCATGATCTTCATTCACCTGGACAAGGGCAAGGAATATGTCGACCACCATGCAAGTTGCGCCAGCCTGCTTCTAGTATATGATTTACTAATAATCGGGCAGAACATCTTCATCGCCGGCTCACACGAACTCAAAGAGGGCATCAAAGCGCACCACACCAGCTTTGAAGTCGACGACGTGGACAGCCAGGTCGTCGGCCATCATTACCTGCGCCGCAAGGGCCGCATCAACGTCTTCGGAGTGGGAAGACACGTGCTCGGCAGCCAGATCTTTGACTACTGGTAAGCAAATGACCTCGGAGAAAGAGTTCCCATTATAATGGTGATGCAGGTTTGACTCGTCCGGATTCGTCGTCGAGCACTACGTTGACGGCGATCTGGTCAACGAAGACTCGCCGCACGCAGATGAACCTGCCGTCGCTGCTACTATATCAAGCTGGGGTCCGGAGATTCCACGTGCCTTCTTTACCAAGAAGTTTGAAGATTTGCCTGGCATTACAGATATTCCGGTTGCTCCTATCGAGGCTTGAGATGTACACAAGACAGGGCTCAGGAGTGGAAGAGTGGTCGGTCCGTGTAACTGAGTATTTCTGTCATTATCTTTTTATTCACTGGCTTTTGCAAAGCAATACTAGAGAAGCAACATCTTGAGAGCGCTGCATGTGAAAAATTGGCTTGATCAAATTTCCGAACTGAGAAGACATGGATTATGAGCGTCGTTTCTCCCATTCCAAACCCTCATGAGGGAGCTCGGTAGCATCGGCCTGTATTTCCCGAGCTCGGATCTGCCAATTGACCTTCAATCGATACGCTACCGGCGCTAGATGGGATGGAGTCTCCAACAAGTGATAATATGCCGGTCGAGCTGAATTAAAGAGCCGTTCCAAGTCATTGAAGCGCTATCCACTATCCATCAATGGTATTGCACTCCAAGCCTCAAGCATCATCATGTCTTCCTCAACTCAACACCAAAAGACCATGGCTGGCAGAACAGCCGTCATCTCCGGCTCCTCCAAAGGCATCGGCGCCGGCATCGCCCTGGAACTGTCAAATCGCGGTGCAGACATTGTTCTCAATTACCCCTTCCCATCCCTGGAAGCCGAGTGCCAGGCCGTGGGCAAAACCCTGAAAACAGACTGGATCGCCGTGTGCGCAGACCTGGCATCCGTCGACGGCCCGCCGGAGCTCGTCCGACAGGCCGTAGCCAGGTTCGGCCATATCGACATCCTCGTCAGCAACGCCGGCTACGTTCCCATCGCCCCTCTCTGGGACGCCACCCTGAGCATGTGGGACCAGGCGATGAACCTGAATGCCCGTGGCGCTTTTGCACTGGTCAAGGCGTCGCTGCCGCACCTGACGCCGTACAAGCCAGCTGATCCCCCGAACATGTCTGGCGCGGTTGGCGGGTCGCGCATCATCATAGTCGGCTCGGCTGCTTCGCGAGTGCCCAAGGCGAACCAAGGCGTTTATGCGGCTACGAAAGGCGCTCTTGATTCCATCTTACGGGTCTGGGCCAAGGAGCTGCCGCCAAAGTACGGCTGTACGGTCAACCTGGTGGCTCCGGGACCTGTGTTGACCGAGACCTTTCTTGAACACTTTACTCCTGAAGAGTGGGAAAAGATCAAAGGAATGCTGATGGCCGAGACACCGGTGGAGGGTGGAGCTGCGTCTGTGGAGGATGTGGCTTGGGCCGTCGCCTTTCTTGCGGAAGAGCGGTCGCGTTTTATCAACGGCGAGTTTATGCTATTGTCTGGAGGAGTCTCGATGAAGTAGTTGCAGAATACACAACATACTTTGGATACTTTAGCTGAGTGCTTTTGTAGAATGATTTTCTCGACCAAATATCAATAGTCATCTTTAAACGACCGGGCAGGTTATCCAAACTGGCAAAAGCCCATCATGGTAGTGATTAAGCAGCATGATATCATCCCAACTGTTACCTGACAAACGGTGGGAAAGGTCATCTTGGCGGAACTTGGATCATTTGAGCATGTCATGTATTTAATCACATGGTTCTATCAATCCCTCCTTGTTCAACACCGCTGTCAACCTAACGCTTATCCCGTCTCCCTTGTATACTCCACCGAGTTTAAACAAGGGAACCCTAGCCCTCTGATATTGGACATCATCGACTCTTCATCGTCAATTCCCATTCGGGATCTGGGATAATCTGATCAAGTTAGTACACCAAGCAGCTCATGGTCAAGGATGGAAGCAGCATACCAAGCCCTCAAACTCAATATTCTTCGGCCTCTCCTTCACATTCTCCGGCAGCCGAATGTCATAGCGATTGAGAAACTCAATCACGAGCAGCTTCATAGCCACCTCGGCGATGTACCGACCGGGGCAGGCATGTTTGCCGTAGCCCCACGTCAAGTCCTTCTTGCCGACAGTGACCATCTGGTTTGTGTTCCGGGCCTCCTCATTTGCAGTTCGGAGCCTGTAGTAACGGAAGCCATCAAAGGTCTGGGGGTCCTCAAAAAACTCCCGGTCCATGTTGATCGCTCCCGTTGGAAGGACAATGCGGGCGCCTTTAGGGATGCGAAGGCCGTTGGACAAGGTCACGTCTGAGAGAGCCTTTCGCTGAAAGCTAGCTTTAGGATGTTAGTTATCAAATCTCTTTGTGTGGCCGTGTCTGGTGGGTAACTCACTCAGATCGGGAGGGTTCAACCGTTGGGTCTCCTTGATGAAGCTGTCCAGCTTCCACATCTCAGTCAGTACCCGCTTATCCACCACGCCATTGTTCTTCTCAATGACTGTATTTATCTCCTCAATGAGCTCTGGCGCATACTCGGGATGCATAGCAAGATCCATGAGACACTGAGTCACCGTCGCAGCCATGGACTGAATGGCAGCCACACACAGGTTAATCTGGGCAATGGTATGCGCCTCGACATCATCAGGGCCCAACTCGCTCTCGTAGAGATAATCCAGAAGCGACCGAGGTTCACTCAGGGGCTTGCCCCCATTTGCCTTCTTGCGTTCCAGCGTCTGAGCCACCAGGGCCTTGCCTTCTTCGAAGCGCTGCATCATGTACCCTCTACCCTTGACGAATCGGTAAACTAGGGGACGGAGTATGGCGGGCCACTTCTTCAGGTTCTCGGTCCATACGACGGCGGAGTGTACGTGCTCACTGGCGATGTCTAGCCAGTGGTCGTTGTCGGCCGAGGCGGCGCTGTGGAAGATTCTGGCTGAGATGCGGGAGACGAGGCGCATGACGTGTGGCCAGGGCTTTGTAGCGGTAGGTTCTGTACGAGGGATGATTAGCGGTAGTCCAAGTGGCCAAGACAGGGATTGGTAAAGGGATGGATGTTTCGGACGGCACACTTACTGTCAAAACTCTCCAGTGGCCAGTGTCTGCGGATCAACTCTTGAATGACAGGGATATATTGCGCTGGAAGTATTAGAACAAATACTCGATGTGAAGGATATAGGCCTGCACTTACGAAGGGTTGGATTCAACTTTCTGTTCACAATGTTGATCTGCTTTTCGTCTAGATTGCCCACTTTGGTGTACTTTTTCATGCTGAACTGTCATTTGGAGAGCGAAACCATCAGTAATGCTTTGGAGCTTGTGACTGCGTGGGATATATACCTCTTCTTCCAAGAATGCTGAGAAACTTAACGACTTTTGACTGCCAAGGCCATGGAGTAGGTCGAGAGGGATAATGATATTAATTCCTGGAAGGGAATCAGTCAATGACCTTGAGACATTTGGAGCTTGACATTGAAGCATTTGGAGCTTGAATAGTGTCTCGAGTATCCTTACCTTCTGTGGTTGTGATTCCAAAGACTTGATCTTGAAACTGGAAGATGCCAAGTCAGCACCCTGATTCCCCAACAGTTCAGAGAAACAGCACCATACCTTGTTATAGCTATCAATAAGCAGTCTCCGAGTATCCTTGATGAAAATGTCGATTCGCTTCTTCTTGTTTGGCACCTCTTCTTGCATGGCAATGGGCAGCTTCGGCATTCTGGCGTCAACCGCAAAGGACCAGACAAACAAGGCTCCGAAGAGCACAGCGCTGAGCATTCCCCATCCCGCCACCGCAAGAGCATTCTGCTCGAGCTTAGATGCTAGGATGGCATAGTCAATTTCGAATTTGGCCGACATAGTGATTCAGCAAGATAGTGTATGGTGATGCTGGACTTGGGTGAGGGAACGGGCGAGACGAGGAATAAAGAACAACCCTACCAGCTGGACGGGATCTCTACGACGCAATCTAGACGTTGCATGCAGCCATATCGCATTGAGTCAAGCATTCGGAGCTACACCCGGGTGTATGTGCATAAGCGACGGTCCTCACGGAGTCCTCGGCCGACCAACTTAGACCCCGATGGTGCTCTGATATGCCGTCGGGTCAGGGCTCGGAACTTTACTTGGGCCGAAAAAAGGCTTGCTGTCGCCTAGCGGGGTCGAAATCTCAAATCCCTCTTCGCGAAATGACCATCCGTGATGGAATCCGTTGGCTCACCTCGGTCAACTGGCATAACCCGGGAACCCGTACTAGAAAAAGTGACACTCTTAAGTGTGTCTCAGAAATAGCTTCAAGAAATAGAATATCTATATCTTCAATTCATGGGATCCAATATACCAGCATATCTATCCTATCTCGCAACCCGCCTATCAACATTCCCTCCCAAGACCCCAACCATGACTGCACCAGACTTCAACCTCGCCATCGTTGGCGGCGGCATCGGCGGCCTCTGCCTCGCCGTATCTATCACAAAGTACACCTCCATTCCCGTAACGGTGTACGAGAACGCGCCAAAGTTTGGCGAGATTGGCGCAGGCGTAGCGTTTGGACCCAATGTCATCAAGGCCATGAATAAGATCTCAGAGCCCCTTGCGGCTGCCGTGGGTGCCCGTGCGAATGGAAACACGTTCCCGGAGAAGAAGGGCACGTGGTTTGACTTTCGAGTTGGCATGGACGGTGTCGACGAGGCCGCGAGGGCAAGGGGTGTCGTCGCTGGGGCGTTTCTTGGCGCCGTCAACCACCCTGAGCCGGGGAGCTGGATGGTGAATCGCACCTATCTCATTGACGAGCTGGCCAAGCATCTTCCATCGGACATTGCTCGCTTTGGCAAGAACCTTGTCGACGTCCAGGATCTTGGCGCCGAAGGCGTGGTGTTGTCATTCGAGGATGGATCAACTGCACACCATAGCGCAGTCATTGGCTGTGACGGCATCAAGAGTCGCACACGACGTGTCATGCTAGGCGAAGGCAACCCCGCCGCCAGCCCTGTATACACTGGCAAATACTGCTATCGTGGTTTGGTCCCCATGGACAAGGCGGTCGAGCTGCTCGGCGAGGAAAAGGCTGTGAACTGCCAGGCCTACCTCGGCTACCACGGCCACATGCTCACATTCCCTGTGGCCGGAGGCCGGATGATGAACGTGGTGGCATTTCAGTCAGCCAAGGACTGGCCGCACGAGAGGATGGTCATCCCAGCCACGAAGGAGCAGATGGCCGACAGCTTCAAGGACTGGGGCTCCGACGTGCGCCACATCGTCCAGCTGATGGGCCAGTCCGACATCTGGGCCCTCTTCGACTCCCCGCCGACAGACGCCTTCCACAAGGGAAATCTGTGCCTGCTGGGAGATTCGGCGCACGGCTCAACGCCCTTCCAGGGAGCCGGCGCCGGCATGGCCGTGGAGGATGCATGCGTGCTTGGGCGACTTCTGCAGCATGCTAAGAAGGCGAGTGATCTGCCTTCTGTCTTTGAAGCGTTTAGCAGGGCTCGGGTCGAGCGCACGAATAAGCTTGTCAAGACGAGCAGGGAGGCGGGACATGTTTGGCACTTTGAGACGGAGGGGGATGATATCGATAAGATTCGAGAGAACTTGAAGGATAGGATGAGGTGGATTTGGGAGAACGACATTGAGAAGGACATCGAGGAGGCTGAGGCATGGTTGAACGGCAGGAAGTGAAATGGATTCAGAGCTGTGGAAATGGGTGTGGAAGAAGGCTGCCTTTTTGTCATACCAAGCTCATTTAGAATGCTGACAGTGTTCAAAGAAGGTACTCCTGCTTTCAAAAGGCCAGTTATGAGGCTAGTTATGACAAGCTAAATTGCAGGTATTGGCCAGGCTTTTCAAATCAAGTTTGATTTCCAGAGAATGCTTATTGGGAATGCTGACCAAGTTTAATGACTAGTCTTTATTCTAGATGATTATTTCCCACCTGGCACCGCCGGGCTCACCCGCATGCTCTGCTCAATATCATACATGATATCCTTGATGTGCTCAATACCAACAGAAACCCTCACCATCTCGGGTGCAACACCGAGGTCAATCTTCTCCTGCGGCAACATGACCTTGTGCGTGGTAGACCAGGGATGCATTGCAGTTGTCTTGGCATCGCCGTATCTAACGTTGTTAGCTAAAAGGTCAGACTCAGTTCAGGGGTGCCTTACCCAGGGTTGTTCGAGATCATCTTGAAGTTGTCAACCAACTGCTCGCCCGCATCAGCGCCACCCCTGATGCCAAACATGAGCACCGCTCCAGCGCCCCGAGGGAGATACTTGAGCGCGAGCTCGTAATGCGGATGACTTGGAAGACCCGGGTACGAAACCCACTCCACGTTCTCATGCTTCTCCAGCCACGTGGCAAGGGCAATCGTATTCTGAGCGTGCCTCTCGCACCGCAGGCTTAGGGTTTCGATGCCGAGGATGAACTGCTGGCTGTTGAACGGTGACAGACACGAGCCAACGTCGCGAAGTATCTGACCTCGGATGCGCATGATGAAGGCTTCCCGTCCAAACTTGTCACTGAAGTTGAGGCCGTGGAAGCCAGGACAGGGCTTGTTGAACTGGGGGAACCGCGTTGAGTCCTTCCAGTTGAAGTTGCCCGAGTCGACGATGATGCCACCTGTGGCGCTGCCGTGGCCGCCGATCCACTTGCTCATGCTCTCCACGACAATGTCAGCGCCGTGCTTGATGGGCTGGCAGAAGTATGCGCAGCCCACGGTATTCTCAACCACGAGCGGAACGCCAGCCTCGTGTGCAACCTTGGCGATGGCTTCAATGTCTGGCACGTTGAAGTTGGGATGCCCGACCGTTTCGATGTAGACAGCCTTGGTCCGCTCATCGATAGCCTTCCGCACCGCCTCGGCAGACTCCTCCACCACGCGGCACTCGACGCCAAACTCGGGCAGCAGGAAGGAGAACTGGTTGTATGCCCCGTGGTAATAGTGCTTGCTGGCGACTATGTTCTCGCCGTGCCCAGCCAGGGCGACCATGGTCATGAAGACGGCAGCCTGGCCAGAAGCCACTGCCACGGCCGCCACGCCGCCTTCAAGCGCTGCGATACGGCGCTCGACGACCGCTGTGGTCGGGTTGCCCGTGCGGGTGGCAATCTCGCCTTCCTCCTCGAGGTTGAAGAGGCGGGCGGCGTGGGCTGAGCTGTGGAAGTTGAAGACATAGGTCTGGTAGATTGGCACGCCGCGGGCCAGCGTCGCCGAGTCGGGCTTCTGGCCTGCGTGAACCTGCAGAGTCTCGAACTCTGGGACGTGCTCTGGCTCTGCGGTTGTCGTCATGGTGATTGGTTGACTTGAGACTGAGTGTCAATCTCGCAGGGTGGCAGAGTTGTGACAAGGAGGCAATACAAGTATTGTGATTGGTGGTGGAAAACCGCCGGCGAGGAGTAGACTAGCCAAGGTTTGTGAACCGAGAGTGACAATGCTGAGGGATTCATGCTCATTTTCCTGTGCTTTTCACGCTAAAGATAAGCCGATGTCCATCTTGAGCTCGGTTCCGACAAGTCTCGCCAATGTTGCGTTGCGTTGCACGGAACGGATCCTCGGGCGTGTCGGGATTTCGGACGGGACCCCGAGGCTGTTGGTCGTGGGCAGGTTCCACACCCTGGCCGGCCGCCGGATCTGAGATGGCTTCATTCGGGATTATCTAGGCTCGGTGTGGGCCAGGAAGAGGTCGATCCACATGATGATGTTTTTATATCTGTATGTTGAGACGTGAGATGTCTTGGAGTATCTCTCGAATCACAGCAGCATTGTCATCATCCTAAACATCTAGAACTACGTGAAAGATGGCGGTCAAGAAGCTCAAGGTCATTATCGTCGGTGCCGGCTTCGGCGGCTTGGGGGCAGCTATTGAATGCGCTGACCGTGGCATGGATGTGACTGTCATTGAAAAGTACCCCGACTCAAACAGCCAGGGTGGTAAGTCATAATCTCCCAAGCGTTGATCACCTGTCTTCCGAGACACGCTAACCCATCCATGTGTCTTTGCAGACATTCTTGACTTCTTCCCCAACGCTGGCCGTATCATTCATCGATGGGACAATGGCAACGTCGGCCAGCAAATTCACGACACCGGGTGCAGCCGCATCCGGACCATGGAGCTCTGCAAGTACGATGGAAAGTTCCTCACCAACGTGCCCTGGGCAAGAGACGGCAAAGAACACAACATTACGTACGCCGGCCATCGAGGTCAAGTCCACTCTATTTTCCTCGCCTACGCAAAGAAGCTGGTCAAGGACATCAGGATCGGAATAGCTGTTACCGAGTACCTCGAAGAAGATGGCAGAGCGGGCGTCTTGCTCGCCTCGGGCGAAACTCTCTGGGGCGACTGTGTCATTGCCGCAGATGGACCGCGGTCCATCGCCCGCGAGAAGGTCCTCGGCCTTGATAATGATACCAAGGACGGAAAGAACAGCGGCTGGGCAGTGTTCAGAAGCTTCTTCAAGACCGACGCAGAAATGTTGAAGCATCCCGGGCTGAAGGATCTGTATCATACAGACAGGGACACTGTCAGGTTTTGGATGTACGATAACTTGAGCCTCATGGCTTTTGTCTGGAACCAAGGCAAGGACATTGCTTGGGTTTTGATTCATCCGGTAAGTTGGTAAGCCTTGACACAATGAACAGGTTCCTAATACTCGACATGGTAGGACGACAAAGAATCCAGCGAGTCTTGGTCAAACATCGCGGAGCGAGAGCACCTGGCCAAGTGGATGAAGTACTTCACCGCCGAGGACGCTCAGGCACTGTACGAAGTAACCCCCGTGGGCAAGACCATCGACTTCAAGCTCGTCTACCGCCCCACGATAGACAACTGGGTGAGCAAGGGCGGCCGCACCATCCTAATCGGTGACGCAGCCCACGCAAACCTGCCAACCGCCGGCCAGGGCGCGTCCCAGGCTCTGGAGGATGCCGTCACGGTGGCCCAGTGTCTGGCCATGTCCGAGGGAGACGTAAAGCTCGCTCTGGAGGCCGCACAGCGGATCCGCTACCACCGATCCAATGCCGTGCACAAGAGCGGGCAGACGAATAGGGATGCGTTTTACAAGATTCCCTGGGACGACATCGAGGCGGCGCCTGAGGAGTGGGGGAAGAAGAGGTTTCCGAAGCTGAAGCCATGGGATCCGCTGCAGTTTGCCACGGAGCAGTTTCCCAAGGTGGCCGAGGACATCAAGAAGGGAGTCGTGGGTCATCTTGACGATGTGGCTGTTCCTCCGCCTGAGGGTGGATATTGGTAAAGGGTGCTTTGTTACATGTCCCATCGATGCTTGCTTGTCCTTGTTAAGTTTATCCCTTACATGTTTGCAACAGGTAGATGTTTGAACAATAGAAATATTTACGTCGGATCAATATTGCAGTATATCATTGTAACACTTGGATGTACCCTGTACCCAGGTCCATCCTAGCTATTCAAGTTCTTACTTGACGACCCCCTTGGTAGCTTTGTCGTTTATGCCGGCTCACATGATGGTCTAGTCCTGAAAGCACTCGGTGGCAAATGCAGGTATTGCATTCTGGGCGTACCCGTCCAGGTCGCCAAGACACGGTAATTTGAAATACGAGCGAGATTCAGTGGTACACGTAACTCTGCAACATGATGTGACAACTCGCATTGACATTGACTCAAGGAAAAATAACCCAGGTGCTCGCTTCAACGACTGATTCCCACCCAACTCGGGTGAGGGTAATGGGCACGGGAATAGCTTAGAATTGCCCGACATGCGACTTGGTCGACTGCCAATATCCTCTGTCCGTCTGACCTGGCTTGGCTCAAAAGTCCGGCAAATGATACCGATTTGCGATAGGGTTAGCAGTGAATTTTCCGACATCAAACATGCCCGTACCTCGTGGTTGTTTACCAGCACAGCCTACCACAAGCTATCAGTGCCCCTGTCTCTGTTGTTGACAAGGAAATGCCAGCTATCGATAATTGACAGTTGTTCGAGAGGGGGAAGCGGGGTTATTGAACGCCACGCGTAGCGTAGACGGTGATGCTCGGCCGAAGTTTTGCTGGTCTCGGGATACTCGGGAAAATACACCGGCGGGCTGGGATGGACTAGTCACTTTCTCTGTGGCGGAGGCTAGGCCTGGGTTTTATCTCTGGCTGAAGGGGGGTAAGGGGGGGGTTCGATGCAGTCAGAGTTTGGCAGAGGAGGGGTCACTCTGTAGTAGACCAGGGTAAAGATACGTTATCTCACAGGTAGAGGTTAGGAGAGATAGACCAGAGGAGGTTGTTTTCCATGAGCCTGGAGAACATGAATGAAGTACTGATCAGTGGCAGTATTTTGCAGTAAAAAGTCACCGAAAATAGATAACACACGCAATAAGGCAAAAGGAATAACCAACAGTCTGATGATGTTCCAATGTGCCCAGGTACAAGCTAGATACCATGTGAGCAGGCATTCAGGTCATGATAGCTTCATCGGGCTAGCTCAACCCCAGGTTTTCTGCATGAACCAAGACCAAGACCAAGCCGGGCCTTGGCTTGCGTCTGCTCGGGCCCACAATTGAAACGGGGATTCAGATCGACCCCCGGGTTTCAATTCTTTCCATAGTTGGACAGCCTCGGGGGAGGGGGCTCGAGACACATCCATCCCTGTGCTGTGTGTTATCGACGCCGCCTTGAGCTTGGAGATATGGGCTATGCGGTAGGTCTACAAATACACGTCGGCCCTTCCAAGTTATGGCATTGAGGCTGCCAACACGTTGTCGGATTACATCGACATCAATCAGAACCTGAAACCTTCTTGCTTCAATACTCTTCTCACCATGGCTTTGTTGTCTCTGGGGCCAGTCGTTTCTCATGTGCTCATCCTCGTGGTGGCCATGTGCAACATCTGCATCCTGTCCTACGACGCCGGCATGATCAACAACCTGAACGCGGTCCAGCCGTACTTTAAACGTTCGTCAACCACAGCTAAGCAAGACCTGACCTTCCGCTAACAGGTCGACAGACTTCAACCTCAACAGTGATCTCATCGGTCTCAACGTCGCCATCATCAGCGCCGGATGCATCCTTGGCGCTCCGGTAGTTGGCCCCATTGTGGACCGTTGGGGACGAAAGACCGGCCTCGCCATGGGCTCAGTCTGCATCATCCTCGGAGTGGTGCTGCAGGCGTCGGCAGGCAAGAGTAAGTGATCACTACCAACATGTCATCCAGACTCACGCTCACACCTGGTTTGCAGTCGCCCAGCTCATCGTCGGTCGCTTCATCATCGGCTTCGCCACCATCATAAACGGCTCTATCGCCCCCATGTGGGTCATGGAGCTGGCCTCTCCCAAGTACAGGTCCATGCTCTCGAGCTCGGTCCTCGTCTCGGTGCCGTTCACCTCGTTCTTGGTCACATGCATCATTCTGGGGATATATGACAAGCAGTCAAACTGGGCATGGAGGGGGATCATGCTGGTGAGTGCCCCAAGAAACGAAACGGTTCTTGCACTTGCTGACACACATCAAGGGAGAGGCATTGCCCTCTATTTTCTCACTCTGTCTCTTGCCTTTTGTTGATGAAAGCCCAAGGTGGCTCTTCTTTAAGGGGCGCGGTGAAGAAGTAAGAGATTTTGCTTCACTCTTGGTCTATCCTCTGCTGACATTAGTCTAGGCTACCAATATCCTCGCTCGCTTGCACGCAGACGGTGATATCGAGCATCCAATGGTCGTTGCCGAAAGCCAGGAGATCCTTGGCGCCCTGGAGGAAGAGAAGAAGGGCAACGGAGGCTGGAAGGACCTTGTATCCCCTGGTATGACTGATGTTTCCCCTTTCAGCTCGACAACATCTGACGAGGAATGTAGCCCCCAACCTAAAGCGGTTCACTATTGCTGTTCTTATGAATATCTTCTACCAGATCCTGGGAGGAAACATGATTCTGTAAGCTCATGGTTCTCCCATGATTAACTCTTGTCCCTAACGCGTTCATCACAGCTACTTCTCATCCTTCCTCATTTCCAAGCTCGGAATCGAAAGCAGGAGAACTGTAATCCTTATCAACATTGGTCTGCTACTCTGGAAGGCCTTTTGCAGTGTTGGAGGCGTCTTCCTCATCGACAGAATTGGCGCTCGCAAGCCTCTTAGTAAGTCTAACCGCTCTAACCCATCATCTTGGTTGAAACTGACACCTCCCTCAGTCGCTGGAGCCTCTGCCACTGTGGCTCTGTTCGCCATCCTTTCCGGTCTTTCATACCTTTCGGATGAACATCCCGGTGAAACAGGATATGCCATTGGTGCCGTCGTTGTCGTTGGTCTGTTCCTCCTTGCGGTATCCACCAGCTGGTAAGTCATCCCATTCCTTCTTTCAATTCAGACTCCATTGACAACGACGAAGGATGATTCTTGCCTACACATACCCCCCCGAAGTCCTCCGCTACTCCCAGCGAGCCAAGGGCGTGGTAGTCGCCCAAGCCATCGGCTACGCCTTCAGCTTCCTGAACCTCTACACCGCCCCGCTCGCCATCGAGAAGATCGGCTGGAAGTACTACGCCATCAACGGCAGCTGGAACTTTGGCATCCTGATCATCGTGTACTGGCTGTTTGTGGAGACCAAGGGCAGGACGCTTGAGGAGATAGACGAGCTCTTTGACGGCATGGTCCACACGGACGGCGTCATCATCGGGCACCGTGCTGCGGGGTCGCTAGAAGAGGAGACTGGGGATGCGGGAAGCATTGCTAAGAGGCGGTTTACAGAGACCTCGGTGAACAAGGAGTAGTGGGATAGCGCAGTGGTGGGAAAGGAACATAAATCTGAGTCTATTTTTGTTCCAGCTACTTTAATGTCTTTATAAATACGGTTCCCTAATGACTTGACATTATGCGGTCTTCTGGCTCAGTTAGATGTTGGCGAACTTGAGTGTGTTGATCTCTCTCTCTCTCTTTTCCTTTTGTGAGATAGAACTCGTGAACAAGCAGCAAGAGTCTATTGGGTAGATCACTACAACCAAGCTTGTGAGAACGCAAGACTGACTGGGTGATTGAAGAACAATTACTGTGAACCTAGTGATTTTCGGTGGTTGCCCATCTTGTCCCGGGCCTTGTTGCGCGGTGAGTTGGGTGAGTGGCTCAAGCTTCGCTATTTGAGGGTTATCGTTTCTATGAAGAAACATGATTTGCTATTCTCAGCACTTATCTTCCCGCTCATCCTGAGCTTCGAGTTCGGAAAAGGGGCCGGTGCTCTTAACCGGCGTCGAGGGAGGAACGAGAATCTGAAGCCGTGTTATGGGCGAAATAAAGACTATTGATAGTGCCGTTGTGTGCACAAAGATTGATACAGAAAAGCTCAGCTTCATTCAACCGTGTCATTAGCTGGTGTGGAAGAAGGCATATTAGCAACTGACGCCCCATGGTTTTGGGTGTTCAGGTGGTGCAACAGTTGCTTTTTATTAAATTGCGCTGGCTATTAACTCGACCCCCGTGCGCCGACTCCTACTACCTTACCGATACAATTATTCGCACTTTCGACACATGACTGCGCAATTCCCCATCGTGATCGGCTTTGTCTATGCCACTACCTTCGACTAGTAGCCATCGCCGCGTACCAAGGACCAGTAGCCACCCTTCGACTCGCCGGAGGTTTCAAAACTCCCACTTCTCAATATCTTCTAACATGTATCCTTGGATTATTTATTCACATATGCTGACATTCATTATGCTGGTCGCCGCCTCAACCGTGCCCACCGTGCCTGGGCACCCGGTGCGCCCTCGACACGGTGACACGTCTCTACGTCAACTCGTGTAACAATAACACTGCGGCGGTCAATGGTTTTTGGGTGCTATATTCCCTGTGAGAATTTACGGGTGATTCTGCACCAATACTAAAACAACTTGAACAAATCTCGGCCACGATAAACCAAGTCTATGAGCAACCAGAACCTTCCAGGCTGAATATACCATGCCTGAACCAAGAAGTGGCCATTAGGATCAGCTTAAGAAGTGCTATTCATTTTACAATTCATATCAAAATAGCAAAGACTTAGATTCATGGAATACTCTTTCTCTAAAACGAAACTCAATATCTTGTCGCTCCTAAGGGCTATTAGAGTTTGCTCGGTCCATTCTTGTCTTTGGGGTTCTCTTCTGCATGGGCCACCATGCACTACACCATTCTCTATTCTAGAAACAAATCCATGATGTCCATCACAGCTTTGAGACAAAATACTCTGAACATGTCTCCTTTGGCACTTTTTACACTCACACTGTTGAGTTTGTTTTTGCAAAGCTTTCTGCTGTTGCAGGAACAGCTCTACAGCGAAGTCCCTCATTCTCTTTGTGTGAAGTAGAGAAGGCAACCGCCATACCCAAGTGTTCTGGATGTTCTGACTGCCATAATTGACAATGGCCGAAGCAAGGCTGCCAACGTAGTAGCAGGAAAAGAAGAGTCCCAGAACGCGGTCACGTCGGGGAGGCGGAAGCAGCTCACCGAGCAGCATAGGTGCAGCTCCATTGCTAATTGCAGAGCCGACACCGACGATAAACCTCGCAATGACAAACATGGGAACATTCTGGGAGGCAGCCTGCAGGATGATGCCGACAACACTGACGGCTGAAGCGATGTAGATGGCACGTCGACGACCAAAGTAGTCTAGGACAGGCTGCATGAGAAAAGCACCAAAGATGCCTCCTATCCACATGGCAGCATTGTTGAGACCTTCGGTAGCGGTGTTGAGATGGAAGTACTCTGAGTAAGAGGGCAAGATCAACAACCCATTCATGACAGATGAATCATATCCGAGTGTCTTGACAGTCATTAGCAAGAGATTATGTAGTAGTTCGGTTGGCTTACTGCCTAATTGACAATAGGGACAGCGAGTAGCAGGGGCATTAAAACCCTATGGTCCTCAGGCACCAGCCTGGAGACATATTTTCGCCCAAAGCCCATTCTCGTGGTGTTGGCGGTAACTAAACGTGGCGGAATAATAGTAATGGTAGAACCAGAGACTTAGGAGTTTGTCTTTGCCAACCTGCCGGGATTCGAACACTGGAAGCAGAGTTGCTAGAAGTATCTTATACCTCATAAGCATGACTGCTCCAATCTGTAATTTCTCATCGGCTATTGGCTACAAGGGGGCGTTATCATCTCTGGGGAGAGATAGAGTCTTATCTGGCAGATGCTTATCCGGATCTGGAGTAGATCTCTGGGGAACCCCCACAGACCCTGGCGAAGCTCAGGCGAGCTCGCCCACTAGTTTACCTTGTACAGCCTCCACTTGAAATAAGATCTCGGGTATTTTAGACCGTCGATACGAGCCCTTGGGTATGAGCTCATTAGTCTCAGGACTACACCGACTCTATTTGCTCCGGGCCATACCTAGTTTGAGTTGCAAGCGCAAGCCCGTCATTCATGCCCGCTTCTATTCGACAGTGGCCCGTATGGGCAGAGTACACCAGCAAAGACGCTGCATCAGTCAAGGACCCAGAGTTTTTGGCTATCAAAAAGGCCATTATCGCAGAATATGACGCCGAAGCCCTCCGCAAGAGCTGGATCAAGGTATGCAAGGAGCTTGAGACCATCACCGATGAGATTGCAGACAAGGGAAATACAATCATTCCTACGTTTGAGAGCTTACAAGTCCTCGATGATGGCTTCGCGGCTGTTCAAGAGCAGGAGATCAAGCGAATTGGCGCTTTTGTCTGCCGGGGCACCGTCCCAGCAACTGAGACGACATCCCTTTACAGCGACTTGAAGCAATACGTTGCAGACAACAAAGACTCCATCAAGGTCATCGATGCTTGTCCTATACAACTCTCCCACTCAGAATACCCTACGTTCGCACCCGAACCACCTCAAGCTCCAGCGCAAGATAAACGAACTGTGGCACGACTCGACCGACGAGACATCCCCAGACCCTCTTGTGTACCTTGACAGCGTTCGTGACCGCGCTCCAGGACAGCCATTTCTCGGCTTAGGCCCTCATATAGATGCCTTCAACCATATTCTCTCGTGATATCCTTGCTGCATGGTGCGCCACCGTGCTGTGCTCCTTGATCTTTTCTAGTAATTCAACATCGCCTTGTATTATTTCGGTATACTCCTCGTCCTCGATACATAAGTCGCTTCGGCATTCAGAGAGTAACGCTAGAGCAGATGCGAAGATGTGGTATGAAAATGCTCTACTTAATCTTGAGCATTTGTTAGTCAATAGGATTACAAACGTACCGTTGCTTCCGCAATGATATAGGCTGATCCCAGGTACGGTTTATCCAAGCGATGCTCATGGCGGATCTAAAGCTGATTGTTCTTGCCCAGTCATACTGGCCTGGGTATGAAAGCCACTGTTCCTGAAGCGTACAGTTAATTTGGAGGTGAAGATGCAGCAACACGAGGGCCACTTGATCCAAGGTTGCGCCAGTTAAAGCCACCTTATCTCGTCGTTTCCATTGGCGTCAGGCCGCAAATATATCGGCAGGGTATCTATGATCTCTGCTAGCTCTTCATCTGCCTTCCTAACAACTTGGCAGCCAAAGACGCTGGGCCAGACCGAATAGCCTGGCGGAAGTAGTAGAAAATTGTGGATGTCTTTGCCATAAAGATGTGGTAGTGAACCGGGTGGGTGACGTTCTCCTCTTCATCTATGGATGTGGCTGACTGTAGTGGAACGTCAAAATCAACATCATGAACTCTTGGTGGCCGATAAGATAGGGTCAACCTAATCATCTGTTAGGATTGAAATAGAACAGAGGATATCTCAACGGTTGTAGGCCTACCAATCACATATAACAAGAGTCCACCAGAGTCGATGTTGTCCTTCTGCGCTCAAGCATGATGAAGCCATCTCAGAGTAGCCCTGATCTAGGCCAAGCCTTTAAGCAATACGGTTTGCAGAGCTCCAAATATGTTCTTGACCTCCACCTGCGCCCTTCACAATGTCCTCGACTCTGGTCTTCCAGGGGACAATCATTCACTCCCTCGATCCCGAAAATCTAGAAATTTTGGAGAATGCGACACTCATTGTCCACGACGGTCGCATCACCGGCTTGTATAATTGCATCAATGAGATACCACAAGATGCCATCCCTCCGGCAGCTAAGCTCCATAAACTCCCATTTGGAGACTTTTTGATTCCGGGCTTCGTTGACACACACAACCATGCTCCTCAATGGCCGATACGCGGTCTCGGCCAAGGTCTTCACATCCTGGATTGGCTCAACGACGTCGCCTTTCCCTTTGAGGCACGCTTTGCCGATCATGACTACGCATCTACCTCGCGACAATGGGTGGTGCGAGGGTCCTCTGTCTAGAGGAAAGAATAGGCAGTATTGAGGTTGGTAAGGAACTTGACGCTGTCTGGGTAACGACAACGATGGGACTGCAGTCTGCCATGGCCCCGCGAGATGCCCAGGACTCACCGAGAAGCATGTTCGAGAAGTTCATTATGACGGGTGATGATCGGAATATGGCTCATGTGTATGTCAGAGGTCGGCGAGTAGCTGGAAGTAAGTAAAACTGCTAGTATTGTTTAATGCTGCCTATTCTAGCTGCGCGGCAGAATAGGTGTCTCCATCAACAATTCCGCAGACTCCGACCCCGAGCATTCATGCAGTGAGCGAGATGTCTAAAACTCTTGACCTCGTACCCAGCATGCCCGGCTTCCCATGCCCCCAGTTTCAGCCCCAAGGCATCAGAGTCCAGGGTCCTCCTAACCGGATCCATCCCACCGCAAAAGAGAATCCTCAAGGGCCCATCAAGTAGGGTCCTGACAACGGCGAATGTGAAGCTTCAATATCATCTCGTGCCAAGCAAGGCTGGGGACAATGACGGTGGTCAAAAGCAAAGGAAACAGGGAGACTCGATTGCAGGTTCCTGGCTTTGTCAGCAATGCCGATCTCGGCCGTGATTGAGGGTCACGTGAGGGACAGAATCCTGTCCGTCTGGACCCACTAAAGGGTAAGTCACCCATGTGGGATGGGTACATGGCTGATCCAGAAAGGTGAAGACTAACATACCTACATGGAGTTGATCAAATAAATCTCGAACTGGGCCTCGATGATGGAGTATTAGTGGCTACTGCAGATATCTCGTCTCCATCCAAAGTCATGGACATCCATCAGGGCCAATTCTTTATGTCATCAGCCCTAACTGGAAACTAGTCCTGGCCCGGGTTGAGGGCCTTGATTGACTAAACCTACCGAGCTTGGAAATCATACGCTCTCTCTGGTCAAGCCTCGGGGCGTCCATTCCTTGACGGCATCTAACCGGTATTATGAAGCATGTTCACCTCCTTCATGATTCTGATCCTTTTCATTATTTTGACAAAGCCGGCTGATGAAAATCCGCGGAAAGTTCCATGATGAAAATCAAGGATGAAGTTCCAGGATAAAAGTCTCCATGATCACACTGTTATTTTCATGACATATACTTCTTAAGGCCTATATGATCTCCCAAGATAGCAGGAGTGGCTGGGTAATGCATAACGTATCTGATGGGATGATACTGTTGATGATGTGTGGCAACGTAGCAGGGCCCGGGGTTTGCACGGTGGTCTCATTAAAAGATATTTTTATTAGATGAGGTTAATATAATAATGGTACGTAAGAGACGGAAAACTTGGTGCTCAGTTGGAAATATCTGAGTGGCTGGTTCTTGGTCGTTTGGGCCTCACGCTATAAGGGCCATATTATCACCTCAATTAACGCGAGGCGTAGCCTCGATTGAATGCAATATGAACACCGTCTGAGTCAGCCAAACCATATGCCTGGGTGCTAGGGAGGACAAGACACGCCCAAATGCCCTCATCGGGCTTTCACCTAATGAAACACCATCACCTGGGTTATAGCATCCACGGGCTTGGCCCTATCGTTTTTGACTGACCATTTCCGTAGCTCTAAAATGATACTAAGAAAGTATCACGGCACTAAAGGGGTCCGACTATCGCGGTGCCCCCCATCTGAGGATCGTAAGTATTGCTGCAAAACGTTACCTTGTGGGAAGAAATGATACCAACAAGACTAGATTTTGGGAAATGATGGGGGAGATCTTTCCATTTGGTGACTAATGTGTTGTTTGTGATAGTCGAAGCCCGGCCCTCGATAGGATAACTGAACCAGAGGACCATTAATATTGATACCGTAGCCAAAGTGATCGTTAGGACTAAGGTTCATGCACATATTCTGAACTAGTTTATACAGATTTAGCCCGTATATTATCAACAGGGCAGCCAAGTATCATCCAAAGTCTGCTGCTGGTGGGAATCTCCTCAGTTAACAATGCTTGATGTTGTACCATGGACAGTTAGAGAGTAGGCGAGGACGACAAGCGGCAATTTAAAGGCGAAGATATGTTTGCGGATCATGAGAGAGGGAAAATTCCCAGGCATAGCCCAAGTGGCTGGCACTTTCTTGAGACTCCCTAGTTGCTGTAATCTAGCAGGGCAAAATTAGTTGCCGAAGCCAGGGCCAATATGTGTGATCTATCCGCTGCCGTAGGATCTGAAGATTACAAACCAACTTGTAAATCTCCTTTGTGCTATCTGTACTCCCTAAAGGAGCCTTCTCCCAAAAGCTCATCCGCGACCCATCGAATGTAGTGGCAGTGAACCACCAATTATGACCATTAATGATGACTCCCGGAAGGAAATCAGGAAGCTCAAACCGTGCGGTGTTCTGTTGAGCAGTCTTTTCAGGTGCAGCAGTTGGCTGATTTTGACGGAAAGGCATGTGTTGACCTTGGACACGAGCGGGCTGCTCAGTTGGGCCTGACGGACTCTCCTCCGTCTGCACTGGCACACTTGTCGAGTGATGGTAGGATTGCTGAAGGCCAACTAGGGCCTTCAAAAATGACCAGTGTGCCGCTTGCCACACTCCGAGTTGAAGTTTAGCAACGTCAAAGCCCTCGGTCGGTTTCTTAGTCTCGATGCTGAGGGCGATGGGTCGATCTTGGACGGGCTCAAAATCGGTGAAATTAAAGACCTTGCCAGGTAATTGGTGTACAAGACGGTCGATAGCTTCTGCTGCTGGGGAAGGACATTTTGGGAAGGTGTCATTCTTGGGGTTGACATGTATCACAAAGTCGACTTTTTTTGAGGTTCCTGGGACTCCGTGTTGATAATCTGACATAATTGTGGCGTGGATGCTGCTGGGTGTTAGCTTGATTGCTGAGGCTGTAGAAATCTCTGGCGCTTACCAACTTGCAGCAGTTATCAGCTGGTTCTTCAACCGTTTCCCGGTCTCATGAAAAGTGAGCTCGAGCATAGGAGTATGGACAGCCTTATTCCACGCGTCTTCGTGGTGGCCATGGCTATTGCATTCAGCCGCCTTGTCCAGGATGTCCAACACGGCCACGACCGACGGAGTTGGGCCAAGCTCATCACGAGCGTCAGAGAAATAATGAGTCGCCACCTCTGCCCAGTCAAACTCATCGTCGCAAGCTTGGGCCGCTTGTAAAACCTCTGGTTGCTGGGATGAAGAAACAATCCCGAACCCTTCCATAACATGATCCATCCTAGCGAGAAGCCTTCGTAGACTTTTTGGCTTGTCGGTGAAATGTGAAAGCTCTCCATATGAGATGCCACTCGGGTGAAGTTTCCAAAAACGTATCTGTTTTGAGGGCGACAGCCGCCCTGAGACAGAAACCGAGCATTCCGACGGGTGCTCAAGGTCAACCTCGGAGCGAATACCTTTGGAACGCTTGGTTGGCGAGACAATGGTTCTGCCTCGTCTCACCGCCTTCTAGTCTAGTTCTTAGAACAAACCAATAAGGGAGCGGTGCCTTATGCGTAGTACCTTATATTCTTAGCATAAAATAATCAATCGTGATTAGCTTAATAGGGCTTCTAGATAAAACTTACGCATTATAATATTACTAATTATAGACTTAATAGTTTAACTTCCTAGCCCTTATTTAATTTTATTTCAAATTAGGCATTAATTTAATAATTAATACTTAGGCGTCAGCGGAGAAAGGGCTTGCAGCAAACTAGTTGGGGTCCAGAGTTAATTCCGAGAGCTGCCGCCTTAGGTAGCTCGTCCCCTGTTCTGCTTGCCGCCTGGGTATCTTATCTAATCCTGATCAAACCATCAAGCACGTGTTAAAAGATGGGGCTCCACAGGGGGCCAGTGCCAAACGGGTAATTGAGGGCTAGGTGTGGCTTATCAAACGGGTAATTGAGCGCCAATCACAGGGCTCATGGCGCCGGATAAATTTGGGGCCTAATCCCGCATGATCAACATGGATCCTCCGGGCTAAGTATCGGAGCTCATCATTCGTGACATGATTCTTAGAGTAGTACTGTGAATAATGGACAGGATTTCCAGTCCAAGATGGTGCAGGAGCGGGTGAATTAAGAGCCGGCTCACGGCCGATGCGCAGCCGGTTGCCCAATTCGTAAAATGAGATGCCATTGACAGGTAGCACTATAAAGCTCCCTCGGTACTACTAGCTGAGTCGAGAGGGCACTCAATAAAGTCTTGTTCCAGTTATACTTAACCCTTGACATTATTTGTCTACCTATTCAATCCACGGGAAAGAACTCGTGATGAGATTCTTTTCGTCCCTCGTCGCATTGTCGGCGGCATGTGCTTGGCCCTGGCACGCCATGGCCTTGCCGAGGTCCGGACACTCCCTGATTTCTGCCCGCTCCCCTGATGGCGAGTTGCTCCAGGACATTGTCACCTGGGACGCGGACTCGATCTTTGTCCGCGGTGAACGCATCTTCCTTCTCACTGGCGAATACCATCCTTTCCGCCTGCCGGTCCCGAGCCTTTGGATCGACAACTTCCAGAAGATCAAGGCAATGGGATTCAATGCCGTCTCCTTTTACACGTACTGGCCTCTGCACGAGGGAAACCCTGGAGAGTTTACCGCTGAGGGAGTGTTTGCCCTTGAGGAGTGGTTCAAGGCAGCCAAAGAGGCCGGCATCTACTTGATTCCCCGGCCGGGTCCGTATATCAACTCCGAGTCCTCCGGCGGGGGCTTTCCGGGCTGGATGCAGCGTGTTCGGGGTGACAACGGCACTCTTCGCACGACCTCGGGCGACTTCCTGTCGGCAACGGAAAACTACATGAAGCATGTGACCAAGATCATTGCCGATGCCCAAATCACCAACGGCGGGCCTGTCATCCTCGTCCAGGCCGAGAACGAGTACTCCGCCTTCACCAGTCACCAGAGCGGGCCTGTGGGCGAGTATATGGAACATGTTGTTGATCAGCTTCGACGCGGTGGGATTATTGTTCCGATCGTGAACAACGACGTCTCCAACACCGCTATCAACGCGCCGGGTACTGGGGCGGGCGAAGTCGACATATACGGAATCAACAGCTACACGGTCCCTGTTAGCTGCCTAAACCTTGACGACTGGCCCGCTGGGAGGCTCCGGACCAACGAATGGGAGGTGCATCTGAAAAATAGCCCCAAAACTCCATTCGCCGTTCTGGAATTCCAGGCAGGATCTTATGCTGAGTGGGGTGTACCAGTCACCTACGACGTGTGTTACGAATCGGTGAACGAGCAGTTCGGGAGAGTCGTGTATAAAAACGCCTACGCGTCGGGAATGAAGGTCATCAGCCTTTACATGCTAGCCGGAGGCACCAACTGGGGCAACATAGGCGCCCCTTACTTAGTCACCAGCTATGATTTCGGATCCCAAATCAGAGAAGACCGGACCTTGAACCGAGAAGCATATTCTTCGATGAAGTTGCAAGGCCAGTTCTTCAAGGTAACCCCAGCTTATCTGGCCTCGAGACCCCTGCCGGCAAGTACGGCCTATACCAACGACTCTAGCCTAACAATCACCCCACTGACGAATCCTGACGACGACACTTGTCTGTACGTCTTGCGTCACACCGCCTATGGAAGTTGGGCAAAGACACACTACAAGCTGAAGGTGCCATCGAGCCGCGGAAACCTCGTTATTCCCAGACTGGGCGAAGGCGCCCTGACTCTGGACGGCCGCGACTCCAAGATACACGTCGTTGATTACGACGTCGGCGGCCAGAAATTGCTGTACTCTTCGGCGGAGGTTCTCACGTGGAAGAAATACGGCCGTGAGAAGAGAGTCCTTGTTCTCTACGGAGGCCCCAATGAGCAGCACGAGGCTGCCATCGTCACCAACGCCCGTGTGGAGGTGTTGGAAGGTCCCAAGGTCACGACCAGACGTGAAGGTGGCTTAGCTACCTTCAATTGGCTTACTTCGCCGCAACGAACGGTCCTCAGAATTGGCGAGACCACCGTATACCTTTTGGGTAAGCATTTAATACTTTCCCGATAAGCCCCAAGTTCTTGCTAACACCTCCAAGATCGAAACTCGGCGTATAACTACTTCGTTCCCTTGCTTCCCTCTCCAGAGCGGGGTTCCTATGGCACCACGGAAAGCAACCCAGATGCCGTCATCGTCAAGGCAGGATACCTTGTACGGAGCGCCAAGATTTCTGGCAAGACCTTGAGTCTTTCAGCCGACTTCAACAAAACCACCTCCGTGGAAGTCATTGGAGCCCCCAGTTCAGTGTCAAGGCTCGAGATCAACGGCAAGAAGGTCAAGGCGTCTCGTGGTACGGCTGGTAACCTTCAGACCACAGTCGTGTACAAGGCCCCGACCTTTAAACTCCCCGATCTCAACTCGGCCAAGTGGAAGTGGTCTGACTCTCTACCTGAAATCTCGCCCAAGTATGATGATTCTCTGTGGACAGAGGCTGATCACAATTCTACCAACAACAAGTTTGTAGCCCAGCGTAACCCTGTTGTGTTATTTGGTAGTGAGTACGGTTTCCACCCTGGATACCTTGTATATCGAGGCCACTTCACTGCCATTGGGAACGAGACCGCGCTGGAGCTTGGGACCGCGGGCGGCTATGCGTACGGCCACTCCGCCTGGCTTGACGGAACATACATTGGATCTTGGCATGGTGAGGCTGTTACCGAGAGCACCGAGCTTTCACACGCCCTTCCCAAGCTCAAGGCGGGCAAGGAGTATGTTCTGACCGTGGTTGTCGATAACAACGGCCAGAATATGAACCACGACATAGGCCACGACACCATGAAGAGCCCTCGCGGCGTGACCTACTACTCCCTCGGTGGCACCGAGGTGAGCTGGAAAATCACCGGAAACCTTGGTGGTGAGGAGTATCAGGACAGGACACGCGGCCCTCTTAATGAGGGAGGAAGTTATGCGGAGCGGCAAGGCTGGCATCTGCCAAAGCCGCCATCTCGAAACTGGGCAACTGGTAGCCCGGTGGAGGACAGGGTCGAGGCTGGCATTCGCCTGTACACGACGCAGTTCTCGCTTGACCTGCCGGAAGGCTGGGACATTCCTTTGGACATCACTTTTGATCGAGCCAAGGGCGTGGACTTCCGGGTGCAGCTTTTCGTCAATGGCTGGCAGTTCGGTAAGCTTATCGGCCGCTTGGGAGGTCAGACCTCTTTCTTCATCCCCGAGGGCATTCTCAACTACAGGGGCGAGAACACAGTCGCCATCACGTATTGGTCTCAGGAGGAGTCCAAGGGGCCCACCGGCATCAAGGGCGTTAGCTTGCGTGCAGGCCGTCCAGTTTTGACGGGTCGTCCAAAGGTTGATGTTGTTGATTCCCCAAGCTGGTCGAAGCGCCCTGGTGCTTATTGAGGAGAGCAATGTCAATGGGTGCATGCGCCGACATTCATTCACCGAGCACAACCATTGATTAGGATTCCGTAGTCTCAAGCAGCTTTGCACTCAATACCACGGTTTTCTTGATAGTCTCGTGACTCTATCCACTCCAAACCAATGCTCATGAGAGCCACAGCACTCCCTTCATCTTCGTTGGATTACTATTCCTTCCTTGTCTCCATGAATCAACACGACTTTATTAAGCCAGCGATAATTGGTTCTCGTTGCAAACTCGGCAAGGCCTGCAGTGTCGCGGGCAGAGCTCTATGCCCGTCACGGCTGCTCGAGATGAGCAAGTACCGTCCATAGTTGTGGTACAGCGCCACGAGGCCGGGATCTCGTGATTTCCGGGCTTTAAGGCGGGCATGCGTGGGCTTGTCAGATGCATCAGGCCACATGCGGAGGCTCATGCGGCCAAATAGGCCTTCATGATCCCGTCGATGTCTCGCCACAAGCTCGCTCCATGTACGCCTTAGCGCACAATAAACGTCGGTGGTTGCTACAAGTTCGGGGTCAGGATGGCGGAAGGTAGTCTGCGCTCCTATCGCAATGGCACAGGATGCTGGAGCTCATACTCGACAACTGCCTGCGGTGTGGCGAGGTCCAGATGGCGGCGGTAGTTGGAAACGTCCTCGTGACCAAACTCAAACGAGGCTGTCCCCATGGGCTCGTAATGACGCTGGCTTCAAGGGTTGGCGAAAAAGGCAAGCTTCGCAAGAGCTTTCGCTTCGCCATGTTTGTCGGCTCTGATGAGACGTCGAAGTTCATGAAGCATCCGGCGAGCGTCTTGGGGTGTCCTCTCCTGAGGCCCACCGCTCCAGACCGAATCCTCATTGAGCTGGAGAACCTCGGTCCCGGGCTGCCCATACATGACGGCCCCAAGACGGCCATTGCCCATGGGGAGGCTCTCGGACCATTGCGAGGCAGGGGAATTATAGTGAAGTCGAAGGTGAGAATCTTGCTCGCTCATCCTGATTGGGGAGGGCATATTCAGGAAGGCGGCCGGATACAGCCGACTCTCAGAGGGGCGAAGCACCAAGAAGGAGGCTCATATAGTCGCCAAGAAGTATGAGTGACTGACGTTAGGTCTGCCAAAACTTGATCGGGGGCCCTTGGGCAGTCAAGCTTGGTTTATCTGCACGCACTTCCCGCATGCAGCCTTGTGCATGATACATAGGAGCTTGGGCAGAAATGAACCGACGGCAATTTAGTTGTGTTACTCAGAAGCCCACCCCCCTTGACCAAGAACCGACGGCAAAACGAGCATGACCGACTTGGCACCAAGGTCATGAGGGGGGCCATCGGCCTTGAGGCCCGAGAAATACCCCGAGATCTGCACCTTGCATACTAAAAGCCAGTAAGCACAAAACTCCCACAGTTGTTTCTACATAGCACAGTACTGTCGGGATGTAGATTATGGCATAAAAAAGACAGTGAGAAACGCAGAGATCCTAAATGTGTCATGAACTACGCATCTCAATTCGACTCGATATTCAGAGCACGCCGTAGAACCTCACCTTGGCCAACATCTAGGTTCCCGGCATATGGCAACTTCAGGGGTAGGGCCGGCCTCTTTACACGAATATCAACTATCCCTTCCCGGGAGCACTTCTGAAGCAAGCGACTGCAGTACCTTCCGAGGATCTCGAGCTTGTCGTTGAGGGAGACAATCTCCACTTGTGGTCGGCAGAGTCACCTGTGCTCTGCACCTTGCTCATCAACGCCGGAGATGGCTTTGTCTCGCATCGAGTAGGCTTCCGCCGCATCGAAATGAAGAATGGAAACTTCCTCTTCAACGGGGATCCCATCATCCTGTATGGCGTCAGCTGCCATGAACATCATCACCTTCACGGACGTGCTATTCCCTATGAGGCCATGTACGCGGACCTCGTTCTAATGAGGCAACACAATATCAACGCGTCGCGATACTCTCATCAGCCTAATGACCCCAGGCTCTACGAAGCATATAACAAGCTAGGCCTCTATATCATGGCCGAGGCCGACCTCGAGACGTATGGCTTTAACCTAATTAAGAGAACCCCGATTAAGAACGCAAATTTAATAAATAAGAGGGAGCTCTAGGAGTTATCTTATAGCCGCGTAAAGGCTTAGACTTATGAGTTCGCTCTATCTCTACTTTTATTCTAAGCCTCTTAAAAGCTAATAGATAACTAGCCTTAGTAATACTAACTTAGTACTTACCTAGTATCTTATCTCTAGTTAGAATTATAAATACCTAGTAATAGCTTAGTATTAATATTAAAATAAGTATTACAGCTCGGCTCTCTATACTTATTAGCTCTATGATTATTAATTATATTAGGTATTAATTCTTTCTTATAATAATAATAAGTATATTTATATTTTTCATTCCCCTGGAGGCCCATCCTGTGCAATGTCAGCATATTGTCGGCGCCGTGCCTGTAAGTTCTGATGGCTCTAGCTTAATATATCCTCTGCTTACTTCTCCCATGAGACGTCGGCTCCTATTTGCTGGATCGACAGACCATCCACGATGCTTCCTCGAAAGCACAAAGTACGGTCTCAAAGGGCAATGGCAGTTGTTTATGTGCTTCTGCCGACTGACTAACATATGCATTCTGATGGCTGTAACCATCACTAACCCCTTTGGAATCATCATTACATCCCTGGCACCAGATTGCTCCCTGCGAGACCGCATATGTTGTCGCGGATGTGTCTGATTGGATCGCCAGGTTAGTGTATGAATCTACCGTTTGCGTGAGTGAAAGTGGTGAAAGAACACCTATCAGGGACCCCTTTGACCGGAAAAACTTCCTCTCAACTGCATTGGTTATGGCGGCTAGGCGCCAGGGACGAATTTGTGAGCTTGCCGGCGCGATTGCTTAGATCAGTGGGTGAAACAACCAACGATTGAATAGGGCGGAACCGGAGAGAAAGGTGGTGGTAACGAGTGCTCGCCCTCACCACCATATCTGTTCGACGGAATGAGAGGAAGACTCGCAACGACCCATGGCTCTCTTCTACATGAAGCGTATCTCAAATAGTTACAGAAGCTCTACTGAATTAGATTAGCCCGAGATGGGAACAACCAAGAGTCGAGAGAGGGGGTTTCCTGCTGGGAGTGCGACGAGTACTTCGCCAACGTTGAGTAATAGTAAGTGGTTTATCACCATATCTCGTACATGAGTATAAATCATGTTAACGTGTGCTAATAAGGCGTCTTAGAACAACTGCCAACCTTCAATCAGGTGGCTTACAAAGTAGCTCAGCATGAGTCTGTTCGATGCTTTGGCGAGTAGAGTGCCGTACACGGACTTTGATTTGGACATGGTCATTGGCATAACTACAAGCGTTAGGGATGATGAAGTGTGAAGGTCTGTTGACACCGCTGCGTCAAGGCCTTTATTTATTCATAGAGCGATAACTACACTAAGGCCATTCAACAAGAAAGTCGAACACAGAAAGAACACAAGTAGCTACAATGAAGAAAACATTAAAGCTCTGTCTGCCTGCACTGTTACTAACAACAGTAGGCCCTTCACTTGGTTCTTGTTGAGCAGAACCCTCAGCGGTGGCAGCACTAGTAACAGTACCAGAAACCCTCAAGGTTGGCTCACCGCTTTGCTGGGCCGTCTCATCCTTCGTTGCGGGAGATGTAGGCCTTCTGCTACCGCTATTTGTGGGCTTCCGTCCACCATTAGGACGCTGGCTAGTTCCTGCAAGCCCAGAATCTGACCTTTGTAAGGCCCCTGTGAAAGAGTGAGAAGGCTCTCCTGTGGGAATCGAGGCGTAGACCTTGGAGTCAGCTGGTTGAATAGGTAGAGCCGACTTGGTGGGATCGCTGTGCCATCCGACCAACGAGTCTTTAGCCAGTTGTGTGCTGAGACTTTCTTCGTCTTCTACGGTAGCCGCGTAAATAATCTCGGTTGTTTTGGATAACTCGTGGCAGTGAGAGACGCCACCAGGGCACCTGGTGAGGGTGACAATAGGTGTCTTGTAGGTGGTTGAGGTACTCAATCCACCAGCACTACCGGGGCGTTTCATTTCTGAAGCAATCCAGGAGGTCTCGTCGGTGGACGAAATCGGACACACTGTCGTGCTGATGGCGATAATCTCGGTACTGATCATTATCGTGTAGCCGGATGCAGGGCAGTTCTTCACGCTTGAGGGGCATGCTGTAACAGTGACAAGGTTGGTGGTAAAGATGGTCGAGGTAGTGAGGTGTTGGGTTCGGGTACTGGAAGCGTCGGCTGAGACGTAGGACAGGCTTGAATGGCTCGAAAGGGGTTGGGTAAGGGTCTGAGTGCCTGAATTACTTTCAGACAGTGTGACACTGGTAGATGAAGAAATGTTAGAGGATTTGGAAGAAACCGAGCTGCTTGATTCGATAGAAGACTGCTCTGTGCTGGTCTCTAAAGGTGAGGTTGTCTCTGCTGATGTCGAGGTCGGAATGGTTGTTGTCTGAGATGTAGAATCTGGGTATCCCGTACCTGATCCAGAGGCACTCTGAGAGGTTGTGTCGATGAACGAGCCACCAGATGTCTTGCTGACGCTTGTAGATGCATTTCTAGCAGTTGATTCCGACGATGTACCTGGCTCCAACGCGGTTGTCGATTCAGGGACAGCAGCGCTTGATTCGGACGCTGTACTTGGCTCCAATGCAGTCGTCGATTGAGAAATAGTGGTCGATTCTGAAGACGAAGCAGAAGAAGTACCTTCAGAAACAGAAGTACTAGAGTCCCAAGCAGTGTTCAAGTCAGATGTAGTAAGGCTGAGTTCAGAAGTCGTAGGATTCGATTCGGGGACAGCAGTGCTTGATTCAGAGGCCCCAGCACCCGATTCGAAAGAAGTACCCGACTCAAAGGTAGAGGTACTAGAATCCCAGGCAGTGCTAGATTCAAAGGAGGTGGTGGTAGACTCCGTCATGAGGCTTAAACCTGAAGACATCGAGCTCCATTCAGAAGAAACGCTAGTCGTCGATATGGAATCGGTGGATGTAGAATCCGTCGTCACTTCGCTTTCCCAAGAAACAGAAGTGGTCTCAGATCTCGTCACGTCCCCTGTCGATGAGGTGAACTCGCTAGTGACAGTAGTTGCGCTGGTGGTGGATATATCCAATGTCGTGGCGGAGCTGCTGAATGAAACCGTTGACGTAGATTCAGGAGAGGATTCTGTGGTTGAGGTTGCATCACTACCAGAGGTGGTGGTAGTAGGCGTATCAGAAGTGACAGGAGAGAGTGAGGTAGTGGCACAAGGATCCGGCAGGTCCTCGACCTTGAATGTCAGAGGGTTGCACCCGTCCAGGATAGTTGGGCCGTGGCGCACAAGACCTTCACGGACATCGCAGATGTAGAACTTGTCCTTCCCGCCAGATACACAGCTTAGCGTGCCCTCAGTGGTGGCGCGGCACTTGAGATATGACCATGCTCCTGTGATGCGAAATACAGGATATATGTACACCAAGCTGTTGGTGTTGGTGTGAACCGCAGCAAAGAAATCGGCGCCGCCGGTCGGAGACTCGGCCTGGAGATGACCGTCCTCTGTGAGTCTCCACCTGAGAGGTGACTGCGCATCACGGAGATCTACGCCCATGAAGTCTGATGCGAGATAAAGCTTGTGGCCATCCACAGCATCTCCAACATGCGCCGTCAGAGACACTGGGCGAGGACCACTGGCTGTGCATGCAGGTGCCTCGGAAGTAGTCGTGGCATCTGAGGTGACGCTACTCGCAGGGGCGGTAGAGGTTGTTACTTCAGACGTTGTCGTGTCCGTGGGCTTGATGCCTCGTTTAACGGAGAACCATGGTGAAAGAGAGTACTGCCAGTCGTCGAGGTTGTTCTTATCTCCAAAGGTACGAACTACTCGACCAAGGACTCGATACTGGCCATCAGGAATCGACGAGCCGTTGGCAAAGTATCCCTGAGGCGCCGCATAGAACGATCCAGACACCCGAGGGAAGTTTATCACGGGAAAGTTAGTAACCTCATCACGGAGACCAGCAGGCCGTGTTCGAATCGAGCCGATCCAGTTGTTCTTACCAGCAACAGGAGGATAGACCCAGTCACTAGGCTTCCAATCCTTGGACACATACTATTAGAGAAAGTCAGCTGTAAGGTTCAAAATGAGTCAAGAACTCAAATCTTACGTCAAAGCCAATCTCTCGACTGGACCATAGGAGGTTGAAATAGGGCTCGAACACATCGGAGCCGGGCTCCAACGAATACTCGTGGCCCTCTTCCATGTAACCACCATAGCCGCTGAGCCACATGGGAGTCCCTCGATGCATCTCCCAAGTGTCGCTCGCGTATATACTTCCCTTGATACCTATTGACGACCATTAGCATTCGCCATCCCTAGATGCTGACGGGGTGGTTCAGGTGCCGGCTTACCCATGTAGGTGACAGAAACAACCTCGCCGTTGGAGCCCCCGAAAAGAATGCGGCCACCATAGACGGGGAGATAAGTAGCGCTGACGCTTGCTGGTTCTGTAAACTCAAGGCGGAGAGTAGCAGACTCCCCGGCACCCAGGGTGAAGGTATCATGAGAGAGCGAAACTGTGGCCACTTCGCCCTCGTCGCTGGAGTATGGGGGCTCAAGGGACACCCACGCATCCCCAAGGCCCTTGGTGTGGATGGTGATGCCCGCCTCATGAGTTACTTGGTATGTGACCGTCTTGTCGTTCGAGTTGGTGAGAACTACTTGATGAGATGATTTGAAATGAACTGTGTCGTTGAGGTTCAAGTTTGCCGGACTTACTGAGGTGCCAGACAGGATGACAGAAGCAGCGTCAACAATACCTGCACCCTGTCTAGCAACAGACGCAGGATTGCTGGTTCCATCGTTGTGTTTGACCGGCTTTCCGCTAGCGATGATACGCTCGACCGCGATCTGGGCAGCTTTGGGACCCAGAGCAGAACGTCCACCACGGGAACCAAAGAAGAGGGCGCCGACTCCAGTAATGTAGGGGCTTGCCATGCTAGTGCCCGAGTAGGTTGCCCATGACCCCAAAGCCACCGGCCATGTAGACAGGATGGAGCCACCGGGTGCCGAGATTTCAGGCTTCATCCTGGCATCAAGAGTTGGACCCCAAGAGCTGAAAGCGTTGATCCGTCCACCCGCAAAGCCAGACCTCGGGACAGAAATGGCCTTGTTATCGTGAATGAACTCGAATGTGACCTTGTTGCCAGCCTCGACCTGGCTCATGATCCAGTCACCATCTTCATACAAGATGACGGCAGCTGTGTTGAAAATTGTGTCAGTCAAATCGCTTCTCAGGCCAGCTCTTCATACTCACAGTTCTTAGGTTGATCCCCTTTGTAGATAATGCGGTCTGGGCGCTCCCAGTCCCCTGATTTGGTCTGGATGTACAAGATGCTCTTAGTCCTACCCACGAAATTCGAATCTTGGATTTGCCACATGCACGTGCCCTTGCTATATTTTCATCCATCAGTTCCCATGAGACCCATCTCCAGATAGGGGTTCACTTACGGAATCACCGTCACAGAATCCTCGGGTCCCGTGGGCTGATCCCAAGCACAAGCAGTTTTCTCCCGAACGTCGGGACGAGTGAATGCCGCGAAGGTGCCGTTCAAGTTGAACTGCGTCATGGTATCGCTGATGTAAACCTGCATTGTGCATAGTGTTAGTTCACTGTCGATACCGGCAAGAGTTGTGTCTCACAATATCTCTGGTCTCGCCGCTCGAGGAAGTAGCTGTAAACTGGTGTGCAACCCAATCCTCAGCTTGGACACTGCCAACCGCAAGACTTCCAACACCGTTTCCACCGCTACTAGTGTAGAAAGGACCTGTGGCGCCGCTGTTGCCAGCAGCAAAGACGACAAGAACCCCAGCTGCCGCAATTTTCGATGCGATGAGGGCTGTTGGACTGTCTGGAAACCCCCTGTCTGAACCGAGCGAGGCATTGATCACATCCGCACCGTCTTCGTATGCCCTGACAAAAGCAGCCACGATGATGTCCTCATAGGTACCATCACCGCAGCCAAACACTTTGTAAGCACGAAGACGGGCTTTGGGTGCCACACCAGGGAGGTACAAGTCCCCACTGGCAGCAATTCCAGCAACATGAGTTCCATGGCCCATACAGTCCATGGGATCATCGTCCGGCTTGTACACGCCCCCAGACACATAGTCATCCCCGACAAGATCATAGCCTGCCTCGACCCTATGACCCGGACCAAATCCGCCACCGAAAGCGGGATGGGTATAGTCAATGCCCGAATCAACGATTGCAATGACGACATCCTCACCAAAGTGACCGGCCTGGTGCATGGCAGCCACATTGGTGTCGTTGTGAACACCCCAGGCAGGATATTTGAGGCGCGAATCGCCGTCAGCAACAGCAGCAGAGCCTTCAACAGGCACGTGGAAGAATGCTGCAGGCCAAATCTTGGCAACCTCTGGAAGGGCTTCAATCTCGGCAAGGGTGTTGTTGGTTGCGTTCTTTACGTCGAACGAAACTCCCCGAAAGACTTCCGAGTCGAAGACAAGGGATGGGGTGACATCTTTTCCCGAGTCTTGCAGAACCGAAAAAAATTCGGACGCGTCCTATATGATAGATTTGTAAGCAAAGGTCTCACCCATTGTGAGAGACGACTGTAAGGGGGGGGGGGGGGGGGCCTGTGGGACGCACAGCATCACCCTCATCTCTCTTGAACTTGACAGAACCGGAAAACTCGACGATAAATCGAGTAGTATCGACAGATATGGGACTGGGGGTTCCCAGCGAGTTTTCAACGTCGTCACCAAGAACGAGATTGGAAAGGAAAAGGAGGGGAGCCAAACAAAAGAGCGACTTGATGGACGCCATCCTGATACGGTCCAAACTGAGGCAATGCCGATGGTAGGGTGTAAAGAACGAATCACTGCACAGAAAGCGTCGTGAAGAGCTTTCCGATGAACCATGACCAACTTTGCGCTGCCTTTAATAGATAGATAGTAAGACGGAATGGCCCCCTCCCGTTCCTACGACCGGCAGAAGAATATAGTGGTTATGATCAGATAAGATCGTTTCGATAAGATGAGATGTGAGGGGTCCAAGCCGAAGCGAGTGCCGTAATTTAACATCCTTGTAGTTGGCGGCAATCGATAGTGCGATTCCTTCAATCAGATGTTGGGCCCGACCCAACAGGCGAAGAATCGGGTTTAGCCGTTCGTTAGGGTGTCACTCTATTCCCACTCTCTGCAGGAACACGGACATGCCAAGACGAACTACACAGCTGGACGATGTACCACGTGGTGACCAGCCAGTTAAAGCTCTGCTGCGTGATCCGAACTCGGTCCAACACCCCAGAACCTGATGTGTATGCCAGGGGACCCCCTGGGAATAGAGTCACGCTCTCGGACATTGGAATGGAGACTTCAGGCATGGATGGGGTCGCTCTCTCGTGTAGAAAATGCCGCTTCTTGTCCTTTACAGGCTTGCTGCACACCGAGATTGCCACACCATTGTGGGGGATCCTTAAGACCAAAACCATCAATCGTTGTGATTGACATGGGTCAGGTGTAATCTCATGCATCACTGCACAGAGAGATTTAATTATGACTACCATCTGCCCAGTTGGTGATGCTTGTCATCATGTTACAGGAAGTACCTCAAGTCAGAGGCAGAAGAGTCGCGCAATATACTGTGTAGTCTGTACCACGAGACTTTTGAGCATCAGCCGCCAAGGAGCTACATAACTTACTGAGCCGTAAGGGGAAGTTGTTTCCTGGGTCTTGCAGGTTCAGCGAGCGAGACCCTTGCTTATCAGATGTACGGTGAAATAATAGATTCACTGCAGAGTTTTAATTGGTCGGCTACATTAACCATCGATTTTGAGGGATATATCGTGCGACATCGGCGTCTATTTTACTTTGTCCCTTGTCGGATGGTCAAATTGCAGTCAGGCCATCAGCAACAATGGACATGGAGGGTGGCAATGCCAGCCTCAATTCCGCGCACGGGCTGGTCTCGTGAGCGTGCGTTTGGGACATAAAGTACAACTAAGGTAAGCTCGTGAGAGCATCTCACCATACTTGGATTGGGTTTCGAGACTGTCTGCACAGAGCTGGCGGTCCAACTTGACTAACTAAGCCCTTGATTTCTATAGCGTGAACTGTGTTTATCTCGATTAAAAAAGATGCAGTCTACACTCGAAGGCACAAGACGGAGCCGTAAACCCCCCTACTTTCCAAGGGGTGGCCTTTATCTCACTTGGAGGGTCATAACAAGGATGCATAGAAGTCCTCTCCATTATCGGGTAAACTATCTCGCGATCCTTATGGGCTTCAAATGACACGGATCCAACGTCCGGCGAAAAGATCAACCGCTGTCTTTTTTTGCTGGTGACCAACAAGAGCAACTGGGCCACGTCAGGGTAAACCTCTCCACGTTCAAGTCGCCTGCTGTCTCCCTTTGCCCATACCCAGGCTGTTCCTTGCTGGGTTCGTCATCATGGTTGTTGCAGCGTAAAAGTCGGCCAACTTCAATGCCTGTGCGGGCAGGTAAATTTATACCTTTTTGGAGCCCATACAGCTTCTGAGCCTTGAATTACCCAAGCCTCACTAGGGAAGTCGCCAGTGCGTGACCCTTGGCGAAGGCGAACGCAAAGCCATTTCGGAGATTCGCTAATTTAAAGTTATTAGTGATATAGATCACTTCCCTGCCCGATCGTTTACCCACGACACTGCACACAAGGGATCAGCGGTTGTCATGTTGCTGTCCTCGAGTATTGTACCAGTGGTGATGGTAGTGACCTTTCGCCATCAGTAATGGTATGTGTTACCATCGGTGTGCGCACAGGTGAAGCTATTCCCAACCTTGGTTTGATGTGGGGGGTGACAATGTCAGGGATGATGTGTAAAAATACTTGGTGTGTTGTGTGCCCTCTGTGAATAACAGAGAGCGCAGAGGACCAACAATGGTCAAGACCATGGGCAGAATGTCAGATGGATGCTCATGGAAAATGGAAAGTCCTGGACAACCACGAATGGAGCGATCCCAGGCTCTATAAATTGCCCTTGTTACTTTGCTACACTGCCCACTCCTACACAAAAACGACTACTTCTCAGGCTGCCCACTGCCATATTTCTACCGAAGTGTTGCTATCTCTTCTCGCCTGACAAGACAATGTCCCTGATGACGACAGCCTTGGCGCCCATGGCTTCTCATTCAATGTCCTGAGAAGTGTACGAGAGAAGCCCCTTCACGCTGAGGTGATTCGCTTTTAGCAGGATGAGGATGATTAAGTATAGTAGAAGGAAGAAATCTGTGCCGGAAGACAAGGTGATTGTTCGCTCATCGGATACTTGATCCTCTGTGAGGACGTATTGGCTCTGACCTTGCTTTCTCAGATTTATTTTGCCGACATTATTGAAGTCTAGTACCATCTGATGTCCCTATAGAGAGCCATTGGTCCTGAGCCGAGGAGTACAATCAGTTGGTCACGACAATCAGTACTTACTTTACCTGTCGAGATACACCATTGGGGGCCTGGGAGGATTATAGCAACCAGGACAAGCGACACTACCAATACAAGGTTAGAGTCTCCAAGGCCTACTCTTCCACTAAAATACAACAATTTGCCCCGGCCTGCCGACTCAGACAGATCATAGTCACCGTCAGGGCTTTGCTCCACCGGGAAACCAGCTGCCGTGCTGCGCTGCCAGCTTGAACTGCTCATGCTTCTTCATGCTCTCATCCAGCATTTTACGAAGCCTCAGCTGTTCTTCATAGTTCTGCTTCGCTTCCAAGGTCCTCTCATACTTGGAGATGTCAGCCGCAGCGGCTCGGACCTCCTCCTGTGCTGAGGCCAGCTGATCTTGGGCAATGCTAAGGCGCTGTGGCAGATGGGATCCGAATTCATTGATGGACATGTGAAAGCAGTACGCGCCGTTAAGAAGCATGCTATTGCGCTGCCATCGCGACTCCTCCATCGCTCTTTGTTCGTGTTGCCCCAGAAAAGTCCCCAGCTCGTCGCCGTCCTTATCCATCTGCGTGGTGTGGTCGTAGCCGATGGGGCGTCGTGGCAGCCTATTCTTCAGTGCCTCCATTGACTCCTCGGCCAATCCTCGAAAGCTGGCTGCCAACTGTTCTTCTGCCTCAGCTATGCGGATGCTAACCCTAGCTTCTGCCTCTGCCTGGTTTGCCTGACGCAGTCGGCCCTTAGCTTCAACTAGGTATTGATGTAACTGATCATGGCTGAGCTCGGTAAGTCGCTGTTCGAAGGTTGCATGGTTGAGAGGACGAGACAAGACGCTATCAGATCGGTCGCTGAGTCCCCCATTGTCGCTGCGGCTCTGGGTATTCTCGATCAAGCTGTCGAGAACAGCTCTCCCAGCTTCGTCAAAGTCAGAGCGATTGACACTCATGAGTGGAGATAGTATTTCTGTCTTCTTTGCCATCGGGTTGGCATCCTCCGCGCAGCTATTCCAAGACTTGCCCTGCATGGTGCGTTGCAGGCAAGCCAAGACACAAACTCCACAGCTCCAGCTGTCTTTCTGATGTGGGCATCCCTTTCTCTAGTGATCAGCAGATCGAATCGACAACAAAAGGTAGAACAAACCTCTTAGCTGACCTTCATATCTCCTTGGTAGCCGTAGTGGGTTGGCTAATCCCGAATACGTCGAATGACCAACTCGTTGCGCTTGCTTGAAGGAGAAGAGTCGTGGTGCTGAAATAGGAAATTCCTCTCCCTTTGTTTGAGCACGCCAAGGCTCCAATGACCGTCATGATGGATCGGAAAGCAGATGACCTCTGCGTGTCGGAGTCGCCGCAGCTCGGAGGGAAGAGTGCTGGAATGGGCGTCATCGAAGAACCATAGGGGGTGTAGGAGGAGAATCAACTGAGACTTGTCGTAGCGAGGTTGGATCGTACGGCAACATAGATCAAGGACATCGTCGGTGAGGCATTCTTCGGTTTTAAGCTGCCGAAGAATCGTTTTTGAGGCTTGAGTACTATCCACGTGAATTAGCTCCGATCCCCTATCGCTCAAGGACTCTCCATCTGAGTCAACCAGGTCTTCAATGCCAGTATCACGCTTCCGTTTGACCCCGGGGAATGGTGAAAACATGACTCGCCGAGGTGAGTTGACTGTGTCAGCGGAACTCTTCGCGATTTGCTCAGGAGACGCCCCAAACTGGTCGGCGAGAGGAGTGGTTGCTTTCTTGAGGCTTCTTGGTGCTTCGATAAATGATGACGAGGACGTGTCAACGGTCCTGGTATTTAATGGCCCAGAGCGAGAGAAGTGACCCATGCTCAACAATTGATTCTCACTGGTATCCTGCTCTGTGATGTCTGGCGCAATCATAATGTGCTGCTCCACGGTAGGCCGCTTTGGTGAAGTAATGTCAACAACCTCGGTATCCACTGGGAGCTGCAGTGTTGTGATGGTCTCGGCCTGGATCCTGGAGCTGGAAATGATGGGAGAAGGGGCATCAGCAACAGCGTCAAACAGTCCACCAAGATCCAGGCGACTCAGGCCGCCTCGCCCGAGCTCTAGAGTGGCCTCCCCCTGGGTAGCGTCGTCGTCATTGTTGGTCGCATCTTTGGTGCCAGCGCCGCAGTCAGCAGGAGAAGACGTCACTTAGTTCTCGAGACGCTGATCGCATGCGACTTCTCCGGCAAATATCTCGGTGCTTTCTCTGCTGGACTGGCCCTAGGTCTGCTTAACTTGCTTGAGCGCTTCAGTAGCTCGATCGCCGGTAAAGTAGGGAGCTCTCTTCCCGGTCTTGACAATCTCTCGGAGAAGACCACTGGGCCCCCAAAGAGAGTGCAAAAACCTTTGGCCCTTGGGTTCTAGGATATGAGTGATCCTGGACATTTGGTTGACCACCATCTGCGGAACGTCTCCCGTTGGTCCTGTTGAGACATACGCATCTCGAACGTCTTGGGGCAACCAATCCCTTCCACCCCAAGCCGTATCAAGACATTCTGAGGACATCCTAGCAAGCTCATCCGTGCGTTGCCTCTTAGCCAGGTTCATCGTCTGGGTCTTCTCCTCTTTGGACAGCAAGGCCTTGGCCTCACGGCAGCCGGCGTTGACCTTTGGGGTTTCAATCAGGATGCCTTTGAGGACCAACGGCTGGTCCCTAGGTAGGAACGACGGTATGATGCGCTGGGCGAACGATTCAGAAACATGTACCGGCGTTTCCTAGTTCTTGATGATGGTTTCGTAAGCGGCGGTTGTCTATCAGAGGAAGCGTCAGCAAATACTACTGATAGCCCATGGCCCAGGGACATGAGCCAGCTGGGAAAGACAGAGAGAGGATGGGCGTCACAAACCAACTCTTGTCGCCGCTCAACTTCTGGGAAGCCGCTCAAAAGTTGAGGTTCTGTCACCGATGGTTCTGGAGCGAGTGGTAGTAAGGGTCTGTGTGGCTGAGTTGCCGGTCTCGCCTCGTCTTGGCCGGGCGTCGCATCGGTGGGGGCCATAGGTAATGTGAACAACACTCAAAGGTATAGCAATTACTGGACGACAAGGTAGAGGTGCTGTGAGAAGGTCGTTCTGTACCTGTATCGTCGTTGTTGGTTTGGAACCCAACTGGTCGAGGTCCAGTTGAAGAGGCAGGCGGTGGTCACGTGCGCCCTAGCCCGCACCACCAGCACCTGCCAACCCAGGTCTCCAGTGGCCGCGTGGAACGCACTGGACCTCTCACGAGAGCGCGCGCTTGAAAGACAGATGGCCCGGGGCTGTGATTGGCTCTGAGGAGAAGCAAGCCACATTCCACGATGCGCTGAGAACCAATGAACGTCGATCACAATATAACCGGAGCAGATGGAGCAATCCATCATCCCTTGTCATGCGCGCGGATAGAACAACATGGAATCATCCCATTCATTTATTCTTCGAGCCAGGAGGAAATAAAGGCCAGCAGCAGCCTCGATTGCCATGAGGATCATGCCAGCGTTATCACCTAGAGCAACAGCATGATTTCCATCGTGGCTATGAGGAGGGTGGGTGTCATGGTGGAAACAGAGCCTAATTCTGATATATCACTTTGCGGGACAACACCAGGCCAATATCCGGACTGTGGCCTGTGAGTTTACGATGAATAGCAATAGCGCAGCAGTAATTTCTGGTATTGCTAAAATATTGAAGCACACAATGACAGGTCGAACCCTTGGCTGCCACACCGCCGTAGTCCCTCTCCTTCAACTCAGACCGAGGTCTGTGTATGACACACGAAAGGTCAAGAACGAAAGGTGCTATGCGTGGAGCATATCCGACTTTTCGCAGGCAATGCTTGGGACAACTTAATACTAGAGAACGTGCAGTTTATTTACCCTCACTATCAGTCTTTCCTGGTCCACAGGTCTCTGTGTCACGCCTATCATCATGGCTCCCCACTACTCGCCATCAAGCACACAACTCATTCAGTGCCTCTATTCTTGATTCCCGACGCTTCCCGTCGTCCCTGGGTTTGTTCCTGATAAGGGCGGGCACAAACCATTGGGCATAATGCCCTCTGATATGATCGTTAGAGAGGAGCTTCCAGTGGACGTGGCAGACACGAACACGCCTGACATGCTCGGAGGAGTCTCTAATGTCACACATGACATGTTTGGAGCAGCCGCTGGTTTCGCATCTGGAGCGTGGGCGTTGGCCTCGACCACGTTTCATCTCAACAGCAGCGGCCGAGGGGCTTTTTGGTGATGAATGTTCCCCCCTCAACCCCTTTATTGATACGCGGGCTTCAGGAATCCAGGTGGCCTAATCCATGGCGAAGGAAATGGGCAGTTTCCTCAAGGTGACGGAAAGAAACACGGTCAAGGATCAGAAGATTAAGGTCGCAAGAACTAATGTATAATAAATAAAGACAAGCCGCTCTGTCACAGTTCTGTGGGTTTAACGCCAGCAAATCTGTCTGGTAATAGGAAATATGCTGTAACTTATCGGTCTGCTTATGCAAGGGCTCTATCTTAACACTAGGGTAGCATTCTTTAAGTAAAGCAAAGGGTTGGAGCTTCAGAGCCTTCTGGCATCGCTCTATACGCTCGACGTCTCTAAGCTCGGAGTTGGGTGCATCCGACCCCGATAGCAGCCTCTTAATCTCGCTTATAACCCAGCGTTTGTCTAGACCCGGCCGTCGAGCGGCTAGATTGGTCTAAATATACAAAATTCTGGCGTCGACGCTGTATCTAAAGCGCCGCGTAGCATCTATGAATGCACGATGGCAGAGGCCGCAGGCGACGAGCAGTTCCCAGTTCAGGTTGACGGTATACTTTTCAGTCTCTGCGGTCGAGAAGTCTTTCAATAGGCTGACGAACATCTTGCCGATGTCCCCGGAGGAATGCGTAAAGATATGGGGGCTGGGCCGCACGTCTCGCTGGGCCAAGAGCCTGAGAAGGCAGAACCAATCCTCGTGGGCAGTTTTGGATGGATCTGAGATTCGTAGAGAGGTGATCAGTTCCTCCGGAGGGGTGACCAACTCCTCTAATTTAACGGGGGAGTATATCGGTATGGGTGTTCTTGCGTCCTCGATCTTCCGCAACGGTTGAGTCCACGTTTGGTACTGGATCAGGGCTGTATCCAGGCAGGCTCTTATCCCTTCGATATCCGTCTGAAGCCCTGTCTGAGGCAGAACCAGATGCTTTCTTATGCGTTCTATAAGCCCGTTGGTGTATCCCTAGAGGCCAAAAGCACGCAAGTCTTCCAAGTCCTGTCCGGGGTTAACAGGGGCTTTCGTGACAAGCTGGTGGATGAATATAGCTCCCACCAGTAGCGCGGATGGATAGAGGTTTCCGTCACCGTCGATGTAGTCCCCGATAGATGTGATGCAGCTCGAGACGTCCTCGCTGTCGCTATCGGTCTCGTCATCAATGTCGGGGCCGCCTTGCCTACCTGATGGCCCATCGTAGTTGGCCAAAAGGTAACTGACAGGATGTCTGCGCCTCCTCGCAAACTCCCAGCCCACGCTCATGAGAACTCTGACCCTGCGTTTTCTGATTGCCGGAAAAAAGGTGGAAAAAGGCATGCTGTCTTGTGCTGATAGGTAGAGGTAGGGTGGAGGGAAACTGAAGAATGGTGTTGGTGGAAGCAGTCAAATGGCTAGAGTTTGGCCCAGTCTCTTTGCTTCCCGAGGCAACTGCTGGAATGGGCTTGGGGCTCTTTATGGGAATAGCCATCGACAATCGGGAGCTGAGAGCGCTTCAGTGGATGCTATGGTCCATCCTCCCGTCACTCAACACGACACCCAATGTGGGAGATTAGAACACCAGCAAGGCCCCAGCTCCCACAAGGCACATCTGATTTGGCCAAATAGGGCAAGGACATTGCCACCCCAAAAGGAAATATTAGATAAAGCAAGCCTTACCTGCATGGCCTTGAGTGAGTCGCAACGCGTTGCCTTCGTGCGAGACCATTGTTGACTTCTATCTATCTGTTTTACGCGGTTATCCCATTAAGGGCCGAGTTCTAGCTATGACAAAGAACACAATATCAACACTTCATAGCATCATTATCCCGATGCTAACACCATGGCCTATATATTCCACCCTCATGTCGTAAGAGTGACAGCATGATATGTTATCATCGTCTCTGGGCAGCACTTAGAGTCGACTTAGTTTATGAGAATAGATCCGGGAAACAAGTTGGCACTGGTCATTTCACGAACGTTCTTAGATAGGGCCGGGGAGAGTTCTTATTCCTTAAAGCTTACGCCGCTATTGAGTTCTATCATAAAGCCCTATTACTTTCTTTCTAGAAAGCGTAATTTAAAACCTAAAATACGTCTACCGCCCGAGCGCTACATCGGCGACTCTTTCCCAGGCGGAACTAGAGAAATATAAAGCCACGCCTCCACGCAGCTAGGGCAGCTTGGTTTCGCCATGCTGGTTCGTCCTTACGATTGGTTTCTGAGCTAGTCAGCAGACCAGGTCGGCTGGGCTTAAGTGAAGATCATAACATAGAGCCGCTAATCCCTGCCGACGCTATTCTCCTTCTAGCCAGCAGGGACCTCCCTACCCTAAGAATGGTTTAGCCTCAATAGTATATACCCTCGTAGGCGGAAAGGCACTCTACTCCTTTAATTTACCTTCAATATCTCTATTTCGGCAGCAATAGGTCCTCGAGGTTATTAGCTATGTAATAAACCATCATATAACTAATATATCGCCGAACTTAATGCCTACGTAGAAGAATAGAAATCATATGCTTCTAGACTTAAAGATTAACTTTAGCGATAGCAAACCCGACCTGGCCCTCTATCTGCATTATTAACTACTACTGATTTAATCTCTTCACGCCCATCCCAGAATAAGAGGCTGCGAGTCCGCCACCTAAAGATTATTATGCTACGCTATGGTCCTCTGATGGTACTGGAGAGGAAGTGGCTTTGAGATAAGCCAGGACTGAAGGATACCATAATAGGACCGACGAAAGCCCCTCTTCGGTTGCCTATTGCTCGGATTCCGCTAGCGGTGCGCAAATAAACCCTCCTGATATTAAGTATCTACTAGCATTAAGCGCTAGAGAAGGAGCTATGCTAAGCTTAAATAATAGCGTTTCTTTTATCTTAATACTGCAAGTGTGACGGTCGTGTGATTTCTAAGGGATAAACTATAGGTTTATGTTAGTAAATGGATTAGGCGCGTAGTCTTAAACAGGGGATATTATATTTAGTAATATACTTAAAGGTATTAAGTATAACTAAGTTATATTAATAGCTAAGGTAGCTAGTATATAAGAAAGTATAATATATATATTTTATATATTATCTAAGTTACTAAGGTTTAAGTAAGTAATATAATCTTACTTACTTAGCCCTTAGTAAATTATATATATTAACTTATAGTTACTAAGGTAAGTAATCTAGCTTTCTTATATATTAGTTTATTTTTATAAAGTCTTATCTTATTATATAACTTTAATATAACTAAGTAATAATATAATATCTCTTATTTATTAATCTTATTAATAAAGCTATTTTTTATAAATATAGCTATTTCTTTTATAAATAATTATCTTTAACTTATATTATTACTTTTAATATAATATTAATATATTTTAATAATTTTATTATATACTTATTATATTTATATATTATATTATTATTAAGTTATATATAGGACTTTACTTAGGGTTACTTTAATAAACTTTTTATTAAACCTCTACTTATAACCTTATCTTATAATATATAAATCATCGTCTATTAGCAAGCTCATAAGCCCTAGTCTATAAGTCTGCCTTGGTATATTAAATAAAGCCTTAATAACTCTTAATAGTTACTCGCTTACTAGCTTACTATCTAAACCTACTTTATAGAGCAGAGAAGCTCTTATAACTATATATCTTAATACCATAAGGCTAAAAGGAATATTATCTCTTTAGCTTATAAATAATTATTATATTTAATTTA
>RZGM01000144.1:0-60627 GCA_027886205.1 Fusarium piperis | reverse complement strand
AAAATATAAAAATATTAAAAAAAAAGCTATTAATAATTAAAAATTATATATTTAATAATTAAATAATTTAGCCTTTAATAATTATTATTTAAGGTTTTTTAAAAATCCTAAAGCTAACTTTAATAAAAAAGCCTTATATAAATAAAAATTATTAATTAAATATATAACTTAAGGATTATTATTAGCTTTTATAAATAAAAATAAATATTAAATTAAAAAGATTATTTATAAAAAAGGCTAAAAACCTAATTATTAATATAATTAATTTATTTTTTAATAAAAAAATAAAAAATAAAAAATAAAAAAAAATTAAGAAATTTATTAAATAATTTCTTAATTTATAAAATATAATATATAATATATAAAAATTAAAAATTATATTTTTATTTATTAATTATAAAGATTATTAATATATATATAATATCTATAAGTTATAATTAATTATAATTATAATCTTTAATTATATTATTTTTATTAAATTTATTAAAAATTAATTTTTTTTTAAATTTTAATAATATAATTAATATTTTAATATAATAAGAATTTATAATTTTCTTTAATTAAATTAATAATATTATATTAAGTAATAACTTCGAGGTTATAGTAGGTACCCCGATGATAACTTATTCAAGTAGGGCGAGGTACGTGCTATAGTCTTCTGACAACATAGGAGATATGAAACCCCGCAAACGACTCCGCATCTTGGATGTTGGTGATGGCTAGGAACACGACCGTCTCGAATAGGCAATCGTAGGCACCCATGGCATGGGTTGTTCTTCATTTCCCAGACCATTTCCGTCCCAAGGGACGTCACACGACGATCAAGGGAATCTGGGGTCCCCAGATGTCAATATTCGCGTCTGTGAGGGGACCGAGTCAAGATACGAGTCATTCGCCCCCCGGAGAAAAAAAAGTTGTTATAATAACTCGAGTTTCCACCTCGTTTTTGACACACCTTCTATTCCCTCATATCATACCCACTTCTTGCCGATCAATTCTTACTCGCAAGATCTCGACAATTACTTGCCATCATGGCTGACGCTAGAGACAAGTCTCTCGGCGAAGAGAAGATCGAGGCTCAGCAGGTTGAGGCTGCTCAGGATGCCCAGCTCGGCCATCTTGCTGACCAGGAAGATCACGAAACTGGCATCTGGGGTTCTTTTGTCAAATACCCTTGGGCATCGGCCTGGTGCATCTACGCCTGTTGGTGCATCATCCTTGTCAGTTTCGATCTTCAGGCTGCCGGCAGTGTCGTCGGTATCCCTCAATTCCGCAAGGACTTTGGCTTCAAGTTTGGCGATGACTATGTGGTCCCAGCTGGGTGGCAGTCAGCCTTCAGTGGTGCTCCCGTTGCTACGTATGCATTTGCCAACCTCTTGAGTTGTCTGTTCTGTCACTGACACTTTCTGTCCAGGGCCGTCGTCTCTTCGCTCATCTCGGCCGAACTCGCAGATTGGGTTGGTCGAAAGAACGTCCTCGCCGGCGCCCTAGTTATCTCTTTTATTGCCGTTAGTGTCGAGTTCATTGCTACGACGAACCTAGTCTTCTTTATCGGGAAGTTGATCAACGGTTTCATGGTTGGTGCTGTTGCCACCACCATGATCAGCTACATTGGAGAGGTAGGATGATTCTGGATATTCCTGGTTGGATGACCCCTCTGACACCCGACAGATCACGCCTCTGGCTCTACGTGGAGTCTTCACCTGCTGTGTTGGTGTGGCTTACGGTATTGGACCTCTAGTTGCCTTCATTGTCATCAACTACACGGGCAACGTTGAGACTCGGTGGGCTTACCGAACTGTCTTTTGCTGCCAGTTTGGTTTGGCTGGTGTTGCTACCCTTCTCCTCCCTTTCATGCCTGAGTAAGTCAAACCACCGATAAAAGCCGTTGAGCCATTTTAACGAACTTACTTCTAGGTCGCCATGGTGGCTCATCTCCAATGGAAAGCGGGATCGCGCCATCCGAAGTCTTCGCAAGCTCGGCCACGACGGAGAGGCCGGCCACAAGAAGCTCGCTCTCATTGAGCTCACGCTCGAACAAGTACGAAAGGAAACCGAGGGCGTCACCTATATGGAATGCCTGCGAAAGTCAAACCTGCGCCGCACCATCATCAGCATTATGCCCCTATGCATCCAGGCCTTCTCTGGTATCGCTTTTGTGGCTGGATACTTCACCTACTATCTCCAGCTTGCGGGCTACTCGACCACCAAGAGCTACCAGATTCAGATTGCCCAACCCGTGCTTTCCATTGTCGGTAACCTCATGGCCGCTGCCATGGTTGACAAGGTCGGCAGACGTGCTCTCACCTTCTGGGGTCTGGTGATTCTCACCATCTTCCTCCTCGTCACTGGTGGCCTTGGTCTGGGTTCCTCGAAGCCGGCCGTCACTGGAACGGTTGCCTTTATTCTTATTTACAGCTGGTGGTATAACGTTTCGATCGGATCGACGGCCTTCTCCCTGCTCTGCGAAGTTTCCACCTCCCGTCTTCGTGTCAAGACCATTGCTATCGGCTACGCCGTGCAAAGCTGCATCAACGTCATGTGGCAGTTTGTCATCCCCTTCATGTTCAACCCCGATCAGGGCAACCTCGGCGCCAAGGTTGCTTTTATCTTTGGCGGTCTCTGCCTTTTCTCGCTCGTCTATCTCTGGTATTACCAGCCCGAGACTGCTGGGCGATCGTACCAGGAGCTTGATGAGATGTTTGCCAAGGGTATTCCTGCGAGGAAGTTCAAGTCGTACAAGACTGAGGCTGAGATTCAGAATGAGGCTGCTGCTCAGGGACTGGATAAGGCATAGATGTAAAGGGTGGAGGATCTTTTGAATTAGAAGCGCCTCGGGCGTCTGTAATGGGTGAAAGGTTCATGACAGGATGGTTTACAAAAGCCACCAATAATGCTCATTCACCATCAACAATTTCTCATCAAGATTCCTATGTGCTCGTCTACGTTCTTGATTCGTGGCGCAATGTGGGCAGTTGCCGCGTAAGGCGGCCTGTCCAGGCTTGAGAGAGTCGAGGTATCAATTGCCGTTCAACAACGTTATTAAGGAAGCTAGAAACACCATTCTAGAGTTCGACCAAGCACCCTTTCCTCCTCTTCTTCTAATTGGCGGTATTGTGAGAAAGATAACCTCCACTTAACTCATTCTTACGCGCCTGCTTTGGGCTCCCTGATACCTTGACGGCTATTACATAGATCTCGATGATTGGGCAACATCGTTCTTCGATCAATCCTCCCGTCTCGTCGCTAGAGCAAGCTTGGGACACCTTCCATTGGCGTCACGACTAGGGGCTGTGCGTCAACTCAGGTGCCCCGATCAGAGAGCAGGCCTAACGCGAGTCAAAACTAAAATGTGACTTGCAAATCGGATTTGGTCCTTCGTTTCCACTGTGCGTGTGCCCAACCGCCCCGTGTCGATCCTTGATACCTAATGCATTCCTTGCGGGCTCCAACATCTCGGGTCTATCTCGACATGCAGATGCTGGATACAACTCATCAGCCCTATTCCTCGGTCTTCCCAGAAATCTCCACCTCCTTTCATTGTGGCTTTGCCCGTCATCTCGGGGATCACACCCCAACGCCCGCAATGTCGATCAGATCGGACTAGGGCCGCAGCCCCTGGGACTAGACGATGCCACGACATTCCCGTCCTTGTGTTCCGCCAGTCCCGTTGGCCGGCCGGCAGTTGTGGCTCTAATAGCTTCATTATCTGGCTTGTGCTGTCCCAACCCTGACGGTGTTGGTGATGCTGTCGAACCTTGTTGTGAGTCGAATGAAGAACAGGCATAGCAACCAGGCTCTAGACTGTTTGCGTTTCATATCGCGTATGTTCTGGCCCCCATGATTTCGTCCTGCGAATCTCAGCCCTATTGTTCTCTTAATACCGGCCCCTCCCGCAAGGCGATCCGTTCCCCCACGCTCTTTCTTTTGGTTACTGTGACGTGCCCAAGCTAGCGACCTGGAACATCGTTCACCATGCGGATTTACTGTCCTTCTTCCATATTTTCCAGAATTTGGAACTGACTAAACCTGTCCCTGAAGTGAGGAACGGGCCCACTTGTCATGGATCCAGACGGTCACCAAGAGTCGGGCATACCCCTACCCATACCTCATCCTACCAGCTCAGGGCACTTGTTCTCTCACACAGAAGGTCCAAGCAGAGACCTTTTTTGGACTTCGGTTTTGATGTCCATATTCTGTATACTCGTTGTCATTTTGCGCCTTTGGACGAGCAAGAGGGTTGTCAATAAGTGGCATGTCGATGACAGTAAGTGAGCATCATCCATCATGGTCTTGTTACTGACAGCCTCTAGCTCTCATTATTATTGCCACAGTATGATAGCGCCTAAAGTGCTTCTACTAAGTTAAATTAATACTTTTGGACAGGTCTTTTCTGTGTTATTTTCACTTCACTCCGCTTTGAGTATGTTGTTAAGCACCCGTCCATGTTGGTGATCAACAGCTAACCAGTCTGTCTCGTCTAGATGCCCGCCTTGGCTCTGGGGACCACATATGGAATATCGACCCAAAGTCGTTGGAAATACTCCTCAAGGTGAGTTGCCACATCGACTTGGACTGGTCTGGCTAACCCATATTTCTCTGGGATTGCAGAGCACAAAATGGGGTGGCCTGCCGGTCTACAATATCGCAACTGTCTTCATCAAGGCTTCAGTCTTGACGTTTTATCTGCGCTTCACTGTCGATTCCTACTTCAAGATGTGCTCATACACCGTCCTGCTCATCGTCGTGGCCAACGCCATAGTCAACATTCTGGGATCTGCCATTCTCGAATGCACGGCGCCAGGACAACCTGCCTGCCGACAGACAATCATCATTCAGATTGTCAGTGCAGCTGTAAACTCTGCGACGGATGCCGTCATTCTTCTTCTCCCGTTCTGGCTCCTTCGCCCCATGAAGGTCCCCTTAAGCCGCAAAATTGGGATTGCTGTTGTGCTGATGGCAGGAGGCTTGTGAGTCGCCCCTATATGAATTATCCGGCTGTGATTTGCAACTAACCTGGATTGAGTGTCTTCTTTGTGAGCATCTTCCGCTTGGTATCAACCACACAACTAGATGACAACTTGGACGCAACCTCTCGAGGGGGGAACGGTTTGAAATGGAGGTACAGTATATGAAACTCAGTCAGCCACTGGATGGGCTCTAATGAAGACACAGCGTCATTGAAACCTGGTCAGGGGTTATCTGCGCTTGCATGCCCTATGCTAAGCCTCTGATCAATCGATACTTCCCACATTCCTGGGTTGCATCGAAAGAAGGGAGTAGTGGATCCGAGAGACGATTAGCTACCATCAATATGGATATGGAAGAGGGAATCAATAACGACTAGGCTGAGAATAAGGGTGTTGTAGTCGAGGCGTCTAGTATCAGGAACGGGTCTGTATGTATTCCAAGAGGCGCCCTGATTCGAACATAGACATGGAACATTTCAAATAAAGGGGTTTATCTTATCTTTACGTTTGGCCAAGCCCTATCCTTTGATTAAAGCTCCGTCGTCCTCCTGTTGATCCCTGTTGACAGTCCCAGTCTATAAACCCGCTTTTAATATTCCGCCATTGAGGAATCGGTATAGCACCGGCTTCCACGAGCCCACCTCGGCTTTAATGCCCTTGTAAACCCTGAAAAAACGGTGCAAGTGTGCTCAATAACGGATAGACCGGGCTGGGCTGCCATAACTGGACAAGAGCATCCCGCGACGGCAGGTGAAGGGTCTTGGCCTGACGATATAAAGTTCATGCGATGAGCCGATGAGGAGGGATATGTAGGTGACCGGGCCTGTGCCGAAAGTTATATAAGAGCCACCGGGAGTCATTGAGAGGACGTTACAGCACATCGCTCAGTCTGAAACATGTTGCTTCTGACGACTCTTTTCGCCGTTCTGCTCTGGCCCGTGGCAGTCGCCGCAGCCTGGGGCTGGAAGGATCAGAATGGCAACTACGTGATTGACTCAGGGGCTGACCTTGTCATCAGCGTCAGCAAGTCCAACGGCGACATCAACTCGCTCAAGTATAAGGGCCAGGAGTTTAACGGCTGGGGCGGAAAGAATACGTAAGCCAGAAATACCGTGGGAGATCGATCGCACTGCTAACAAATCCATCAGCCATGTTGAATCCGGTCTTGGAGCCAGCACCGTCTCTATCGCCTCGGTCGGCAGCAATGTCATCAAGGTCTCGGTCCAGCACGGAACTCTTAAGCATTACATTGTGGTGCGATACAAGAACAACAATGTCTATCTATTCACCAACAAGGCCGATAACAGCATTTCTGCTATGCGGTACATTGTGCGCATCAAGCCTGGCATCTTCAGCCATGCTTCGACCGACCCTGGTATGCATTGCCTGTTTTCACATCTGATCGGAAAATACTAAAATTTTAAGACTACTATGACCCTGGAAGCTCATACATCGAGGCCTCCGATGTCAGCATCAACAGCAATGGCATCACCAAGAGCAAGCACTACCAGGGAAATACTTACGGACGCACCATGGACTGTAAGCAATCCAGGACATTAACGTGCGCCTAAAGCTAACTTTCTCATCAGATGACTACGTTGGCAAGTCGAACGGCAAAGTGGGCCTGTACATGATCCGTTCCAACCACGAGAAGGCCTCGGGCGGCCCCTTTTTCCGATCTCTTCTCACTCGAGCTGATTCAACCGGCGAGGACCTATACGACATTTACTACTACAACATGGGAAGCACGGATCCCATGAGATTTGGTCTTCAGGGCCCCAGCGTCTTGTCTTTTACTGACGGAGGCGCACCCAACTCTAACCTGTTTGCTCGCAACGCGGACTGGGCCTGGATTGATGGCCTCGGTGTAAGTTCTTGCCGTTCAGCCCACATGACAGCCGAGACGTCGCTACTAACTGTTCTCAATAGTTGGATGGATGGACCAAGTGGGGTGACCGTGGCTATGCTTCCGGCGTCGGAATCTCCAACATGAAGGACGGCTACACTTACACCGTCGGTCTGTCCAATGCCCAGGCTCAGTACTGGGGCGTGGCTTCAGCAGGCAAGGGCGTATGGTCAATCAAGAATATCATCCCGGGTACATACACCATGACGGTATACAAGGAGGAGCTAGAGGTCTACACCGGAATAGTCATTATCAACAAGGGCGCTGGCACTGCCGTCAACACGGTCAAGGCCACGGATCCTGCAGACGACAACGCCATCTGGCGCATTGGAGAATGGGACGGCACACCTCGAGGCTTCCTGAACTTTGAAGACAAGGTGATGAAGCCGACATACATGCATCCATCCGACAAGCGGCTGACCAACTGGGATGCCGGCAACTTTATCGTTGGAACCAGCAAGACGAATGCTTTCCCTGGCTACATGTGGCAGGACATCAACAACAACCACATCATCTACTTCCGCCTAAACCAGGCACAGCTCGGAAAGGATCACACGATCCGTCTTGGCATCACCCAGGCTTACATCAACGGACGCCCTACCATCAAGGTCAATGACTGGTCAGCACGCACACCTGGAGCAACCAACCAGGCGAGCACGCGAAGCTTGACCACCGGCACCTACCGCGGCAACAATGTCAAGCTTGAGTACACAGTTCCAAGCAGCGCCTTCAAGCAGAGCACGAGCGAGTGGCAGATCATGACCATCAGTATCGTGACTGGAAGCTCTGGCACGAAATATCTCAGTGGAGGTGTCAGCTTTGATAGCATTGACATGTTGGCTTAGACGGTGGAAGAGACGGGGTCCGGACTATAAATAGAGAGCCTAGGCGCGGATGGGACAAGTAGGTGAGCGCTATTCTCAGCATGTCAGGCCGTGTTTGCGCGTGAACCACTCGCCATAAAGCGATGATTACGATGCTGTAGAATGGAGAGAAAACAGAGCCCTGAAGATTACTTGGGGGCTTTAACAGTCAACATGGAGACTCCTTACATTCAGATGGTGTGGAATCATGTTCTCGGTTTGTTCCATCGGGATGATCAAAGAGAGACCCTGCATGAAACATAAAAGTTAATGTAACAGCGATTCAAAGCTAGCGCCGTAAATCATTAGCTGCCCGCCTTCAAACGTCACACCCAGTCCCCTGCAAATGCATTAGAAATTAGTCCCCTCGATGGGGGACCCATTTGTGTGGTGGTGATCCATCGAGATCCTTAATCGAAGCCACCTACCTTGTAGTTTTGCGTCGATTACCAAAACTAATAGCAAAGTGTTCGGATCTTTCCTCGGAGAAATTTGAAACAAAATGAGGCGCTCCGTTGAAAGACGAAGATTTGGCTAATCGGCACTTGGAAGGAGAATTCGTATTACCATGGCGTTGAAGTGACTTTGGGCTAACTTCAAGACTTTCCGCTTTGGGAAAAGAGCTGGCTTCAAATGAAGCACATCAAATTTCCCACCAAGCTATTGATCTCTCCTCCAAGACGCAATTAAGACCTTGAGTATTGCTTTTGAAAATGTCATCCTCTTTCACTCCCTCATCCAAAACCACCTTCCCAAAGTCCCATTCCTGCATCAAGACATCGGCTGGGGTCGGCCGCCGTCGCAAGTAAGACGAGATTTCCCCTAGAGTCACATTTCGTCTCCCTCCCTTGCTCAGCCCTGCTGCGCCCCGGCTTCTAGACTTCAAGTAGCACGCTGCCACCACATTTGGCGCACGCGGGTGAGAATTTAGGTGCTTCTTACAGGGGCTGCTCTGTAAAATGGTCGCCGCTTACTGGTTCCATCCCTGTCAGCCCATTTTCAGCTTGACGCCACCTGATCTACCAGATGGGACACTGTGCTGACCGTTGAGGCTGGGGTTGTGCTTGGCCCTGCAACTGCTGTAATTATTACGCCTGTAGCATCAATTGTGGCTGTCCGGTTGAGCCGCTTATTTGCCCGCCAGAAGCAGGCTGTCAACTATTTGAGCCTGGGCCTGCGCCAAGTTTAATATGTTGCCGGTTGCTTCCGTCATCTTGACCTCCTTGTCGGCATAAAACATCCGGTTGCCCAAGTTGGAGAGGAGAGCTGTCTGTCGTCTTGTCGCAACCACCAACATCATCTCCACCACAATGCGTTCCTCACTGTGTCAAGCCGCCGCCAGCTTCGCCCTTCTTTCGCTGGTGGGCGCTCAATCACTCCCCGAAGAGCTGTCCGACGCCATTTCCGACTATCCTACTCTCTCCCTCTTCCGTTCCCTGATCGGCGCTGCTCCTCAGGGACTCACCAAGAGCTTCTCCGAAAAGTCTACCGACATCACGGTCCTCGTCCCCACCAACGATGCTATCGAGAAATACCTAAAGGATGCCGGTGTCACAAATGTGACGGCGCTTGACGAGGATGATATCCAGACCTTTTTCTCCTACCATATCATGGCCGCGTCCCTCCAGTCCTCGGATTTCGACAGCCCCCGAGGAAAGACTGTTCCTACTCTGCTCCAGAGCTCAGAGTTCAACAACCGAACTGCCGGACCGGACCTCGTTCAAGATTTCGGAAAGCAGGCCACTGGTCAGGTTGTGTTTGCTTCCAAGGTTGATCAGAGTGACAAGAAGGAGAAGCGACAGCAGATCAAGGGAGATGAGGTGAACCTGCGTGCCGGTCTGGCCCAGGATGTCAAGATGACAGCTGTTGATGGCAAATGGGGACCCAGGAATGCCAACACCTTCCAGGTCGTCAACAGGTAAGCCTGAGTCTATCTGAGCTGAGATATTGGTGCACATTCTGACTCAATTGGCCTTTAGCGTTCTTCTCCCTCCCAGGCCCTGCTCAGTCACCGTCCGCACTGTCAAGGACGACAGACTCGATGGTCTGGACACTGCTTTGAACGCAACCGGACTTTGGCCTGCGCTTGACCACTCCAAGAACGTCACTTGCCTTGCGCCCACGACCAAGGCCTTCCAGGACGCTGGCGAGCTGTCCAAAGAGGAGCTCACGGGAGCGCTCCTGTAAATTACTAGCTCAAATCTCTGCATCGAACACTGCTGACACGTTGACAGTGCCCACACCTTGGACCAGGTCACTTACACCGATTATCTCACCGACGGGATGGTTATAGGAACCCTCAACAAGACCACTGTCCGTGTTTTTATCAAGGGTGATGACATCTACTTCAACAACGCCAAGGTCATCAAGGCCAACGTGCTTACTAACAACGGCCTCATCCACATGTAAGTTGCTGCTTGATGACACCCATCTGGCTTCTCCAGCTCAGAGTACTTACACGTATTAGGCTTGATCAAGTCATCCAGTCCTCTGGAGAGCCCAGCAGCACAGCCAAGGGTGTATCTCCAAGCGAAACCTCCAGCACCACTGGCCCTAGCTCGACGACATCCGAGACTGATGCTGCCCAAGCGACCAATGCCGCCAACACTCTGTCGTTCGGCTATGCGGGTGCCATTGCTCTTGTTGCTGGTCTTGTCTTGAACTAAGCAAAACCGACTAATGAGAGCTTGGAGAGAGTGATTATCACTTTGACAAATAATTGCGGCTTTCCCCCCAAAAACAGGGAACCTGATGATGTACTTGAAATTGCATGGATATAACGGCGTACCTTTTTTGATAGCGGCATACATGCATATGAGGCAAAAAATGTCTAGTTGTGGCTTCATCTTCTGATGTATATATTACAATTCTACATGCATTTCAGACATTGCCACGATTGCCAGGTGTTCTCAAGATATGATGGTTCCAGGCGAGGATATGGACTATTTGCCGTTATTAACTTCTCGTATGAGTCACCGTTAAGCTCGGTGAGCTCTTCAGGGGTGCAGGGGTGCAGGGGACGTTTTAAACAGCTGGAGGAGCTTGGGAATCACCTAACCTTCCGCAAGGAGTCAAAGTATCGCCATAGAAGCTTATAGTAAGGTTGCGGTATTTTCCAGCATTGGGTTTTAATGTAGTCTTGTGTATCTAACTGTGTTCTTTTATATCGTGACCGCTAAGTCCTCTTGGACGTGCCATGGAAGTCAACAACGGCAGATATCAACAAGACCATCCAGTGGCGAGAAGGCGCTACTGTGCACTTCACAGCTTGGGTATGTGGCGAACCCGCATATTAGCAAGAAGATGGAGCTTGCATACAACGTATGGCAGTTGAGAGATGTCAATCCGTTAGCCAGAGTTGCGTTGTCGCCTGTAACGGCTTGATCTTGGTGCACCGAAGCTTGCACCAGCAATAAATAACGACGGTCCGGATGTAGATATGTCTGATGAAATGCCGAGAATGCCAGGACCTGTTGGAGTAAGAATGCGTGCCTCATACCCTCTCATGGTCTCTGGATGTCGTACTGGAGCATCTGGCGGACCTCACCCCAGAAGCTGATTGTTTGATACACAACAGCAGTATAATGATGCAAAAGTTCAAGGCCAGAGGCCCAGTCTTGTGGGCTTCTTAGCTGTACGTGGTCGGGAAACTTGAAGAAGTGCGGGATTGCGTCAGTTAAATTGAGAAGCTGTGGATCCAATGCGATCGAGGCATTAGAAGTTGGATCACCGGATGATGTTGGTGAAGTGTTGTGATGTGACTAATAACTATCACAGCGACTCAAGGCAAGGTATACCATTAGAAACAGGAATACCGCAGTTGATTCATCAGGACTATTGTTTCCGGCTGGCCGAGGACCAGGATACTGCAGACTACATGGCCGTCGATGTCTCACACAGGCGCTACAGGGAACAGCCTCGTCGCACTGAGTGAAGGTTCTTAGTAGCAAAGCCTCTAAAGATAAAAGAGCCTGATGGAAAGCATACCTTGAATCATCTTGATTTGCATCGTTGGCAACCTGCCCGTGATTTCTTGTATCCGAGACGCTTCATTTCTGTCTTTTTACTGATGGCTTTATGTATGACTATGGGGGGATTCTAGTGAGCAGGCCACGTAATTCATGGACGCCAGCTATTATTACCAGGGTGTCTTGCTCAACAGGGGCCTAATAGGCGCACGGGTACCTATATGGGCACCATGAAAGTGTGGCCAAGGGACCACTTCACGTACCTGCTTTAAGCTTCTTTTAGTCTCTATTTTACTTTGGATCTCTTGAATGGTAAAAGATAGAGTTAAGAGGAATCAAGCCCTCGGTCAGCCAGCTTTATGTATGCAGCTGCAAGGCGGTATACCTTTTTAAATTAATAGTTAGGCGTAGATAAGCCGGGCTATACATAAGGGATCAATAAACCCCTCATTTCAACCGCGGCTTCATTCTCACGAAATCTACGGAAGATGCATGAGAGCCCAACTTGGGGAGCGCCACCCGCAGACTCAGACTCAGACTGAGACTGACGACGATATACCCCTGGCAGGCATCGAAATTCAACGCCGGTACCGATCCAGACTACAAGTATCACGTGCCTGGTCATGTCTCGCTGCAGGGTCCATACATAACCTCCACCCGCGCCCTCAGGACGGCGTCCAGTCCACTGATCCAGGATGCGGCTGCTTCATACGACAAAACTCGAACTCACATCTTATATAACCAACATCCCCCCCTATGCCATCCTTTCACATACCTGGGGCTCTGATGAAGTCCTCTTCAAGGATATGGCGGATGCTTCGACTCGAGTAAACAAGTCTGGGTGGCAAAAGGTGCTTAGCTGCTGTCAACGTGCTGCCAAAGACGGCTGGGATTATGTCTGGATTGACACATGCTGCATCGACAAAAGCGACTTGACTGAACTGGGTGAGGCAATCAACTCGATGTTTCGCTGGTACGAAAACGCGGAGGTCTGCTATGCCTATCTCTCAGACGTTCCGGCATCTACGGCTGTGAACAAGGATGGGCCCGGCCGAGCTCCGTGGAGGTGGTACTTTAGGAGCAGCAGGTGGTTTACCAGAGGATGGACACTTCAAGAGTTGCTTGCCCCTTCATTCTTGCTGTTCATTGACCAGTCCTGGGGCACCATTGGTTCCCGTGAAGAATGGTCATTCGAGATAGCGGATGTGACGGGTATCGAGAGAAAGCAGTTGCTCGATTTCAAGACGTGCTGCATAGCGATCAAGCTGTCCTGGGCTGCTAATCGAGAGACGACAAGGGAGGAAGACCACGCATATAGTCTTCTGGGTCTGCTTGGCATCAACATGCCTCTCATCTATGGCGAAGGGAAGAACGCATTCATCCGGTTGCAACATGAGTTGATCAGAACTTCTACCGATGAGAGTATATTCGTCTGGAATTCCCGCGATGGTGAGTCAATAATCTGCCGTGAATCTCATGTGACATATCTGATCTTGTTCACAGTGAGCTCTGACATTCTCGCGCCTACGATAGACGCGTTTTCCGACTCAAACGGGTTGACTACTCGACAATTTGATCAGGAACGCCGAGGGTTCGCCTTCATAAACGCTGGCCTCAGTCTCAATGCAGAGGTTTTTGAGTGTCACGAAGTGCATCAGTACGATGGACTCTGGTATGCCATTCAGCTCAACTGTGCTTGGGCATGGCCACCCATCGAAGCTACCATGCAACCGGTAGTTCTCTTCCTCAAGAAAGACCCCAGAAAGTCGCTCTCTTCCAAGGGCGTACCAGTCTTCTTCCAGCGGTTTGGAGGATGGAAGGAACATTGGGGTGAGGTGGGCTTGGCAATGAAGCAAAGCCTAGGGAGGCACGACATTATCATCACGAGGCCGGAAGAGAGGGGAAATGAAACCTTTGTCACCAGATTTGCCGTTACAGCTCGGTGCGACCGGGGAGCTCAACTGGGTGATATCCATCGATTCGTCTGGAAATCGGATCAAGAAAGATGGATCTTTGATTGTATCACAAGCTATGAGGGTAAGAGTGAGGTCAAAATCTACAAGAATCAGGCAGTTATATGGGAGAGCCAGGTGGAAGAAGACGACGGAACGATTGCGGAGAAGTTCTTGATTCTTATGAAATGGACACCCCGCCTCCTGATGGTTGGTGTTCTCAAACGCTCCTCTCTCGATCTGAGCAATTCGGAGCGCATCAGCAACATGTTGAAGTCGAGCAACCAGTGGCCGTATACTAACTCGGAAAAATTCTCTTCGCAGCGTTGTCTTGCAGTCTCGTCTATGCCGAAACCTAGCGGACCTTGGAGAGGGGAAAAGGCGTTGTTTCTGGACCTTTCCATCAGCACCGAGTCGGTTGAGAACTTTGATATTCCGGCCGTGGCTTACGGGAGCAGGAAACAAGAGGAAGAAGGTCACAGAACAGTGAAAGCAGGGCTTGATGCTCCGCAAAGGGACGACAACTTGGAGTATCAGCTAGTGCGTACTTCACCCCTCAAGGCGACATGCGAGGACGCTCCCGACGGGTAGTCTGTATGTTGATGAGGTCTTGTCCGGAAGGGCCGACGCGAAGGACAGCGGCTTGATTTAACTCTGTGGAGATAAATGTGGTGGATTCGTTGGACCACAAAGCGTCTCTTTATACCTATTCTCCATCTAACTATATAATATTTGATAAGCTGTCATAAAAACTTGCGGCCAGCTGAACTCCAGTCACCTTATTCCCAATACTGAATTCTTTCCTGTTTTCACCCGCACCTACCGATTCTTCACATCAACGACAAGACACAGTTTATCATAGCAACTCAATTAAGGTTACGGTGTTTTCCAGCATTGGGTTTTAATGCTGTCTTGTGTGTCAAATTGTATTCTTTGATAACGTGACCGACAAGTCCTTTACGCGTCATAGAACTCAACAATAGGAACTCAAAGGTGCAAACATGATTCATTTCAGTCTCATTTGTTTACCTCGGAATATTGGCTTGGGCAAAAAAACCCCTAAATCTGTCATACGCGGATATCCCATTGAAAGCCAGGTTCCAGCCGTAATAAAAAATATAATATTAATAGTTTATAGTATTATTATCTTAATATTAATATAATAGTTTATTTTCTCTATAGTTTTTCTCTTATATTTCTTAGATATATATTTAATATTAATAGAAGACTTATTCTTAGCTATATTATAAAAAGTTAGATTACCTCTCAAAGGGTATAAAGCTGCCTGCTCTAACCCCCCGTATAACAATCCAGCTTTAAACCGTTCTTGAATTTCATAACACCTCTCCAGCTATGGCATAGAATGCAATAGAGCCTGATTATCTTCGGAGATTCTGAATCATCTCCCACGTCAGGCCGCTCGGCTGTGCCTTCAGCGCAACTAGCAATAACCACCTGGCACCAACTAAGAACCCCTGCATTTGCACGTTCACCCACCTTCAAAGCTCACAAAGCCTCCGCCATGTCATAAATCATGGCCTGATAATCAGTAATGAGCCATACCTAATAATGTGCATAATAAGGGAATCACCTAATCCCATCTCAGAAAACAAACCATCCACCTCCTACATAGGTAGCCAACAACATTTACTGCACCAGTAAAGGCGAAAGTATCTGCGAGAAGGTTGCCTTGAAAAACAACGTTTCTCCTGCCACCTTGTACAACCTTAAATCGGCCATCCATGATTGCGGCAGTATTCCTGCTGGCACTGAGTTATGCCTCCCTCAAGTGCTCACAAAAGAGCAACTGCACCGCCATCGAGACGAACGAGGGCTTGAGTCCCGGCAGTTTGGGGAGGTTCAATTGTTTACTTCGATGACGCATCCAAGAGAGGATTTGTCGTGCACGATATAAAAGAACATTGATATACACGTGATGCGGGCTAGGTCAAGAGCTTTCAATCTGTCAATTCATTACTCCCACTTAAGCTACTTCAATTTTGTCCGGAGACGCTCCATAAAACAGTTCAACATAACTTTCGATGACGCAGAGTGCGACAACAGCGGCAGAATGAGTCAACTCCTTGTCTGTCTTGAGACTCTCCTTCGGGTCTTGTGTGAGTTTCTTGTCGAGGTCCACACCAATCTGCCGATCTGGCATCTCTTCAGGCAGGGGGTAGAAAGGCTTTCCCTTAGGTATGTCGCCTAGCTTTGCGTGCTCTGGTTGGTCGTTGGGGTCATAGGTCGAGTCTCCTTTCTTGGGCACATGGCTCAGCCAATACATAGCATCTTTATAGGCCTGGCAGTCAGGGTCGTACTTGCTGAGCCCCTCAAACATGACATAGACGGCCCGGATGACACTCTCCAGGGCTCCGACAATCCAGGCGTGGTGAGATGATGCTGCTTCGCCAACCATGTACAGTTGGCCAAAGGCGTTTGGCTTGATGATTTCCTGCCACATGTTGGAGAATTGGCTAGGCCCAAAGTAGGCAAATGCCCCTGACATATTCTGGTCTCTGTACCAGTCATATGCGTGATGATCCGTGTACTGGGCCTTGAGTGTCTGCAAAAGGCCATCGTAGTCGGACCTTTCTGGGGCGTGCATCAGGGCAAGGTCGTGAAGCAGAACTTTCATAAGCTGTTCCTCGTTCTCTGGTGTGTTGCTGGAGATAAGCGAGCCAATGCGTTGGGCATCCTGTCCCCAGGTGTACGAACACAACAGCACGGCTGGCTTGTTGGGATCCCAGTCCTTGCCCTCCAAGGATTCAATGTTGTAGGAAGGATAGACGCAGACTCGCAGAGGGAGATCAGTTCGAGCGATGCCTCCCTTCTTGATGTTGAAGGGGTCTTGCTGCCACCAAGCAGTCTTGAACTTGATGGCCACCTTGCAGGAAGCACCGTAGCCAAGTGATCGAATGGCTTGCTTTGTACCCCAGAGAAGCCCGGCATCCTTGAGATCCATGCGCTGGAGTGCACCAAGAGTAGTGCTGTTGAAGACGGCGAAGTAGTCCTTTTGTGCTCTTTCCCCCTGTTTGTTGATGTCCAGTGTCATCGGGACATAGTCGTTGGGTTTGCCTCGTTTCTCGACATTGGCGTTGATGGCCTCGACCTGGCTGTTGAACTGAACTGGTTGTTTGATCTTGTCCTTCATCAACTTGGCCACTCTCTGAGCACCTCCGTCAATGCACCACCACCACTGGACCCCCGGGTTCTCTTCCTGTGCAGGAGTTCCAAAGTCGAGTTCTTCGAGAACGCATTCGCTCAGCGCTTGGTCATACCACCCAGTTCCACTGGTAGGGTCAGTGAACGGTTCTCGGTTTGCTCTCCGATTGAACTTACTAGGTTGCTGTCTCCAACCACTCAATCGTGTTGTAGTTAAATTTCCTGGTAGGTTTGTTCTCAGGATTTTTATCACTAAATGCACCTTAGATATATCCTTCAAACAGTAGCGATGTAGAGTATACTCACGAAGCCAGATACTGCCGAGTGCTTAGGTGGTCGGCCTCCATGAGACGCTTCCAGAGCTCCTTTGAGGCATCTCCCTCGATAGTTCCTTCTTCGACTTCCTTCAAGGCCTCCTTGAACTGCTCCTTGGTGTCTTTGATAAAGGGGGCGAGTGCCTTGGCTACGAGCTTTGAGGGGTCCTGTGCCAAGAATCTGGAGGCTCGTTAGCTCAGCATCTCGAGGTTGGGGACTTGGAGTTTCACGTACTCCTCGGGGATCTTCGCGCCTTTGGGAAGCCCACTATTGATTCGAAAAGGATCCGCGATGCCCTTGTCCCAGGCATTTCCCACGTGTCGCACGTCGTTGAAGTAGGAGGGGCAAACGCCGTCTTCATCATCAAGATAGTAAGGGATGATGCCACCCTTGCCTTGGTGCAACCCAATGAAGTTGAACAGCTGAAAGGTTCTGCACGGTGGTTGAAGTTAGTCAAAGTTAATGAGGGGATCTTATTGAGTGACATACCTCTTCATAATGTCGTTGTTAGGGAAGCGCATCGCGCCGACGTCGTAATAATCGTGCGTTTTCGCTGGGTCCCCCTCGGAGAACTTGTGTGTGTACAGACGACCACCTAGCCTCTCCTCTCCCGCAGCCTCCAGGATGTCGTAGTTGATTTCGAGCTTTCCTTTCAACTCGGGATGTTCATTCAGCCAGTCAAAGACCATGGCAGAGAAAAGTCCAGCGACGCCAGCACCAACAATGCCAATGTCGAGCTTGCCTCGCTCCTTGGGCACGAAACCACATCCTGTCACTTTGGCCGCGGCCTTCTGTAGTTCAGCAACAGATTCCTTTCCAGTGATATTGATAGGGACGTTGGGATCGCGGGCAGCAGCCTTGGTGACCTCCAAGTCATAGTTCAGTGTGAGCTTCTGGACATAACGAGACCACATGTACTTGAATGACTTGGATTCAAGATGCTCTCCTACCACCGTGACCTCTGTGGAGGAAGCCATTGCGCGAGATAAGAGATGAGGGATTGCGTTTGTTGGCAAAAGATGATGAGAGGAGCAGTTGGAAGTGGATGGTGTTGTTCTAACTGTTTCCTATCAGCGGCCAGGGCAAGACTATATACCCATTTGACAGTTGCTGGCCTCTTGCATTAACTTGAATCCAAGTATTTTCCAAAAAGATAACCTCGAAGTGATGAAAATCCTGTTTACCGAGGTGGACATTCCAACGGACAAATGTCTCAGTGAGTAGACTTGAGAGGCTTATGATCACATACCGGCACCTTTTCAGCTGTCTTAAAGCAACGCCCCATTGCCTTTTGCATCCAGCTGCTGATGAAATATCTACCCATCGCAGGATTGAAGGCTGCGCTAGGGGGACATGCGGAATGTGCCGAGTTTCGCGGGCCGCAACCGCGCTCTGGTCTCACCGGCTATACCTGGTCTAGGCGAGCATCCTGCATGTTTGATTGGCGCAAGGCCTCGATGACTGACCTGCCAGAGGCACTATCAAAGGCTGCTAGGCTCATTCAGCCATAGACAGGACCACTATTGTCTGCGCGGCGACGCCATTCCAATAATGAGGCCCCCAACCCCTCTCGATAGGGTACAGTACAACGATGAGACACCCCATCTTGCCTTTGATTGGGTTCAAAAACCTTCATCTTGTACCGGTCTGACGTAAACAATGTCCATGAGGACGGCCTAGATCTTTCGCGGGGAACAGCCTGTCTCAGCACATGCCTGAGACTCCAGATGCGCCTCTGCGGCCGAAGTTGTCTTGGCCGGTGGGCGGCAAAGACGGGTCAAAAGCCACAATAAGTATTATTCACGGAATCTTTCGAGATATGAGACATTGAGTGCGGACTGGGCTACTTTGGGGTACATGAGGTTAAGAAAAGGTCAAACCTTCATAGGGAGCAGAAAGGGAGGCGAGTAAAGTTCTGCGTGGAGCAAGAAATATACACACGTGTTGATCCCAAAGAAAAGTCAAAGCTTTATCAAACAAATCGGGGCATGTAATACTTCGCAATTTGCTGAGCTTCTTTCGAATGCACGGTTCGTGATTGAATTTAGTCTGTTCTCCTCCGCTTCCATATGCACGTTATTTCCTCTCTCCCGAAGAACATATAGAGATATCGATAGAGACGCTGACCTTTGTTTCAACGAAAAAAGTCCATATGCATTTTCGCGGTATATTATTGTGCCTGTTGTTTGTATATGCCACCATGCCCTCTGATACCATCAAAACCAAGATGCAGAGTGTCGGCGCAGGAAGTGAGAAAAAAGGGAATCTGCACGTTCTGGCCTCCATAATGAGAGAATCCGGCGTCGTAGGCTTATGGAAGGGCACGACGCCTCGACTCGTGAGACTTAGCGTAAGTGCACTTGACAGGAGCATAACATGTTATGAAAGAGAATGCTAAACATGAAATACATCAGTCACTAGGGGCAATCAGCTTCTCAATCTATCAAAACATGTTGGGTTTCATAAGAAACTCTATACCTACTCAACTAAAGTTGGTGCGTGATTCTTTGACTAGTTGAGGTAGATTATAGCGAATAACTAATTGATAGGTAGGTAGACACATTAGATTCATGGTTTTTGGCCGCTGGGTCTAACCAAGCTGAAATGAACTTCCTACGAAGCCAGAGGCTCCGATCCTCGCCCACACATATATACGCTAGGTTCGCCCTGATTTTCCAGTTTTGGAGCCCTCATCATTGTTCGGTGCCATTGTTGTTATCTACTCTTGTCTTTTTGAACCAGTACAAGAAAATGACTCAGCTCATGGCTGGCAGAGCACAATGCCCTCCTTCCGCTGGAACGGACGCTTAGTAGTCCCTGGAGTTCCGGGAGATCATGGCGCAACCCTACCTGTGATTACCTTTATCATATTTATGGTATTTAGTATTGCAGCTGTTATAAAGGTTCGGACCCGTGTTTACGAATTCCCGCCGTAGCGGTTCTATAGCGCCACTGTCCATTTCTCCAAGGATGCCTTTTCCTAGATTTCACTTCCCACGATCTAGGCTTTTGTTTTGCTTATTAACCATAGTATGCTAATGCTAGCAGAGATAAATCTGTGGACCCTAGTTCATCTCGCATCGGCTCACTTCGTCGAACTTGGGATACATCGAGAACACCACAGTGAGCGGCTCGAGGACTTTGCCATGAAGTAGATTAGGCGTTGCACGTTTTTCACAACATATTCCCTCAACAGGTATAAAATGCCACTTTAAGCATATTTTGTCTCGTCCACCTTGTGCTGATTCCCTAGGTCTATTTCTCCCATCCAGGGCCATCCTCTCAGATTTGGAGACGAGACATTTGATATCAGACCACCTAAGTCACTACGGTTTGAGCATGATGAAATGAACGGGGCTATTCCACACTCTTTAATGACAGCTGTTACTCGGTATGCATCCTACACGTACAAGCTCAACCGGATCATCTCCGGCATTAAACTTCACCTCTACCATCTTGAAACCATGAGCATCAATATACTGCTAGGGGCTACGAATTATTCTCTCGCCGATTCGTCATCTCTCAGCATGCCCGGCAAGGCCAAAAACCCAACGAATAGACACATTTAGCCCATGTCCCAATTTGCGAGGGATTTAAAGTAGAGTGGAATTGGATGGTGCATCATTGGCGACAACAACTACGGAGAGGGTAGTTCGCGAGAACATGCCTATCAGATAGAATGGTTAAGGTCTGGAAGTGCATTGAACTATATTAAGCGATCGACTCTTACGGATGGATGATATATAGCTTTTGTGAAAGGACTAGAAGCCTTTTTGCTACTTATGGGCAAATTGCCAGTGCCGGGCCTTCCCTTGGGCGGATGATTCGAGTGTCTTTGCCCTAACAAATGAAAAAAGAGCCTCGTATTGATAAAACTCAAATTCACCAATTGGTACTCTATGCAGCCAGTGTTGATTCAGTTGGTGGGGGTTGACCAACTCACGTCAGAGATTTGGCGCTAACATGACATTGCACGTACTAACATGACTCCAGCCAAGGTTGATGATTGATAAGTAACGATGGCGTCTTATCAACCACCCCAGTGAGCGGGGTTTCAAGCATGAAGCGGGTGTGTTTTGCATGATGCCGCAATTCGACTCAGCCATGGTGTGCTTTGAAGATCCTCGGTCCAATCGACTCGCCACCTATAAAGAGATGGCCAGATCAGGCCTCCCTATGCAACTGACAATACCGCTCATTCTCTTTGTCTGATCCCCATCGTATCCGATCAGGTTCTGCAACAAACATGGCAACAACTACAACCCAATCTGATACGGTTCTGAGAGCCAGGCTAGAGACTAAGCAGCCCCCGAGGCCGTTTTCTCTCTCTGGGGCGCTTGATCAGTTCGAGTCTGAGGAGCTGACGCCTGTAATTGGGCGCGAATACCCCCATGTCAATCTCGTCAACGACATCATCAATGCCCCAAACTCTGACGAGCTGATTCGCGACCTTGCAATCACCAGTGAGCTCAAACAACTTTCGTGGGTTTCATTGAGACACGCTGACAGCCTTGACTAGTATCCCAGAGGGGTGTCGTCTTCTTCCGTGCCCAGGACAATCTGACAGACGACATACAAAAGTTGCTGGCACAGCGTCTTGGTGAACTCGTCAATAAGCCAACTGAGTCTAGCTTGCACATTCACCCGCTCCTCAATGGCACTCATGAGTTCGGCGTTGCCGACAACGAAATCAGCACCATTTCATCCCAGGGTTTCAAGGCTTTGGCTATCGGTCAGAAAGATCGAGATGATCGCAAAGGCGGCGCTGCTTCATGGCACAGCGACATTCAGTTCGAAGAGTATCCGGCTGACTACACCAGCCTGCGCTTGACCCAGCTCCCTTCATCAGGTGGTGACACCCTGTGGGCGTCCGGCTACGAGATCTACGACCGCTTCAGCGACCCCTACCAGAAGTTCTTGGAGGGTTTGACGGCAACTTTCAAGGGCGAGGGATTCATCAAGGCTGCCGATGCTCGCCCGGACAAGTTCCAGATCTACGAAGAGCCTCGAGGGAACCCCGCCAACATCGGCCGTGGGCTCACGGCAGTTCATCCAGTTGTGCGAACCAACCCAGTTACTGGTTGGAAATCTATCTTTGCGATTGGCAACTTCCCTCAGCGAATCAACGAGCTGAGTGGACGCGAGAGCAACGAACTTCTGGAGCTTCTATACAGGAGAATCGAGGAGAACCACGACCTACAGGTCAGGTTCAAGTGGAGAAACAAGAATGACATTGGTTCGTACACATCAGTTCTACAATGATGAGCAAAGCTAAAGACTAATTACTTTTCAAGCAATCTGGGATAACCGTAGCGTGTTTCATAGCGCGACCAACGACTACGATAACTTGGGTGACCGTGTAGGTCACCGTGCCGTTGGAATCGGCGAGAAGCCGTACTTGGACCCCCAAAGCCAGTCAAGGACAGTTGCACTCAGCAAGAATTAGGAATTTCATAGTTTCATATGGACTTGAACTTTCTTCAGTTCTATTGTAGAGGCAGTATATAAATACAAACAAGGCATTGATCTCCTATGATCTCTCAATGGCCTGTTTAACCCTGTCATTATCCAGCTCTCGCATCGTTATCTTTCCAGCAACTCTACCACTAGCCTCGTTGGAAATCTGGTTTCTGAGAAGCAGAGTAGGCGTGCAGCTCCAAGCAGGACAGAAACTATTCATCCTCACATCTCCGTATGGACTTGTCCGTGCATCTGAAGGGTCGAAACACTCCCAGAATGTATCAGCACCAGCCTTGACCATACCACCCCAGTACGATCTTATAATTTCGAGACACTCTTTGTAGCAGCCTGCTGTGATGAGTGCATCGCAGACGTAGTGCCAGAGGTACGGTGTCATGGGCTTGATGGCAGCAGGATGAGCCAGGGTGTTGAGTAGAGCACTGCGAGCAGTTTCGGGTGAGAAGGCCTCGGCGAGAACAAGCCAAGATGCTGAGGCGTAACTGATCTGGGATTTTGGGCCTGATACCACCACGCCATCGGAGAGGAAGACTTGCGCAGCCTCGGTCATCCCCTTTATCGTTTCCCGATGAGGGAAATCCAGCTGCAAGAGCTGTGCAAGTTTGGCCACTGCCTTGAGACAGAAGAGCAACACTCCATGAGATCCTGCGCTGGTATCGACCTCTCTGTTCCAGTCTAGGAACTTGATGTCCGAATTGCGTTCAGGTTCGAAGATGAAGGTTTGGGGTTTGACATTTTGTAGTGGACGCCGGAGACACCCAAGTGCTGTCGCCCACAATAACCGGCCAGTCTCAAGATCCCCAGATGCAACAACGTAGGCATAAACAACGCTGCCAAGCAGGACATCATATTCAACGAGATAGTCGGCCGAGGCAGCCAGGGTTGGCCTCTCTAAGAGTAAGAATGCTGACACGATCAATATCTTGAAGAAGCTAGTCATCAAAGTCGATAGTCTCGAGCTCGTGTTCTTGACTCATGGCACTGATACACTCGCAGACCACATCGGAGCAGGAAATTTTAAAGTTCGATGAAGTATCGATGACTTGGACGCGTAGGAAGCGAAAAGCATGACGCCGTCGGATCTTAACATCGTCAGGGCAGACGTCTATGTTTATGATCTCATCGGGTAACCAGCCCTTGCTAAGCCATGTTTCCACGCCATCCATTGACATGGTAACATCCAATGGAGATTCGCCAAATGTGAGACGGAGCCTACATGAGACGTCCATATTAGGCCCAACACAAGAAACTCGAAAGGACAAATACCCGACCATGTGTATGCCAAAGTCGAGCACAAACTCGGAGTTCCTGCCCCATGCTAAGGAGGGAAGATCAGAAATGTTGTGGGTGCTGGGTTGAATACTCAACCCAAAGTACTTGTCGTTGCATGGCGTGAAAGAAACAATGCGTTGTGGGTGTCGAGTCCAGCGATGCAGGGTCGGGCAAAGAGAATCCGCAAGCAACGCGAACTAGGAGCCTGTTCCAGAAGGAGCTTGAGAGATCTTTTGATGCATCGTGCCAAGTATGAGATGTGTATGATTTTGGGAGAGGGAGAAAAAAACGACGGGTAGACTACGTTGACCTGGGTGCAGAGTCCAGTTATCCTACCTTGGAGGAACAGGCAGCCATGACAAAGCATGGAACCATTGCCCTTGGACGGTAGCTTCTTCATTGCAACAAATTGGCAGTCAGCCATCAGCGGTGGTCCCAATGCGACTGCTATCTTCGGCTTCTGGGCTGCCTCCTTTCTGTCCGACAGGTATGGCACCAAGCCCATCATCTTGATGGCTGCCGCGGTCAACATTGCGTCGGTGGGTGTCGAGGTCGAAGCCACATCCCTCGCCATGTTCTTTGGGGGCAAGTTGATGAATTTCTTCGCCATCGGTGCCCTTCTCAATCTCTGCACCACCTATGTCGCCGAGGTTTCTCCTCTGGCTATCCGGGCCAGCGTTATCGGCTTCTGCAACTTGTCTCAGTGCATTGGGCCGTTCGTCACGGCCATCATGTCCAACTTCACCTCCAAGTGGGACAATGACTGGGCCTGGAAATCGCTTGTGGCTGCGCAATGGGGCTTTACCGGAGTGGCTCTTGTTGGCTAGATCTTTATGCTAGAGTCGCTTGTGGCAAGATGGAAGCTGTCTAGAAATCTCTCGAACGTCTCTACTCGGATCCTCGGGACGCCAAGGACCACCTCCAGCGCATCCGACTCACTCTTGAAGAAGCAGAGCTGTCCAACATGGGCTCCTACCTTGACCGCAAACATGGTGTCCCTCTCTGAACCCATGTCGGGCCTAGGGTTTGTTGGCAGTTGTGGCGCTCTGATGTACCAGTTTCTGGGTATCTCGGACAGCAAAGCCTTTGAGATCAAGATTGGAGCAGGTTCTCTCCATCAGCGGCGCCATCATCGCGTTTCTCATGTTTGATTGGTGAGGTCGTCGGCCCGTGTACATAATCGGGTGTTTCTCGCTTTGTGTGCTCATGCTTTGCATGGCGATATCGGGCTCGTTCGACACAAAGGCTGTCATCACGGCCTCGGTGGGATTCTACACCATGTTCAACTTCTTCTACAACGTGGGCGTTGGATCTACTGTGTACGTGCTCGCTGGCGAAATTCCCACGTCTGTTCTCAGGGCCAAGATACTGGCCATTTCCATCTTGTCTTCTTCGGCACTCAACACTATGTGGTCCGTGGCTCCATACCTGTTCAACTCGGATTATGCCAACCTCAAGGCCAAGATTGGATATGTGTTTGGCGCATTCATGCTCATCTTTGCGGTTCTCGCCTTTCTCTATGTTCCTGAGACGCGAAGAAGAACCTATGAGGAGCTGGATGAACTGTTCATGAAGAAAGTACCCACCCGCCAGTTCCGCATGTACGTTACTGTGGCTGAACAGCGAGCGGCGGAGGCCCACGCTGCTCAGGAGAAGACGGTTGGCGATCAGAAAGTCTGAGGGAGTCGGTTGTTTAAGGGGTAGCATGTCGTGTGTTGGAATTTATTAGTAGTTTTGCATTTAGATAGGGAAGCTCGCGAAATGAATAGCAGTCTAGTGTCGAATCTCATTTTATTCTTCATGTGACTCCCCGCAGTACTCCGAGGCACTGCAGTTACCTAGTGAATGGAGACTGTCTCAGTATTTGGTCACATGTTCTTCCACCTTGGCGACAAAGCCTTCATGGGTGCAAAGGCAACAGGTAATCAACAAGGTAAATGGCAGCGTAAAGGAAGAAATCAGCATAAGGTCAATAGAGCCCTACCGAGCACTTCAATTGATATTCGTCCTCTTCCTCACACGCTTACGCCGCCGCATATCTGTCTCCAAGACAGACACCCCAGTCGCAGTCGCAGCTCAGTAGAAGCTTGGAACTACCCTATAGGTCTTGGATTCACTCACTGTTCGATGTTGAGCACCTGGGTATATAAGAGAAAAATATTCGTATTTTACGAGATTAGACTTCATTTTATAGAGATATTTTCTTCGTCACGATAGGTCTTCTTTTTCACTGCCTCCTTCAAACCCTTTATATACATCTCATCTTACAAATGTGAGTGAGATATTTAGCCAAGGCTCTGTTTGACTCAACAAGTAGGCCCTTTAACCACAATGATATCTTGACCAACTGACATTAATCTATGTGATTATCGCCTTGGAGTCTCTTTTCCCATGAAGCGCTTGAATTAAGTGCCGTCTCGATCATCCCCAGACATTCGAGTGACGTTTGTGGGGGAGCCGAGGTTGCATGGAGTGCGCAAATCCGTCAATTTTCGCTCTACGCCCACCCTGGTTAGCTTCACAAAAGGCTTTGTCGCCCTCGGGGAATCTGCTTCCGAGACAGCCCTGTTTTGCACTAAATCCCCGCAAGGTGATATTTTAAAAACCCGATCGGACCCCACTTCCCCAGAGGAAAATCCGAGCATCCCAGCCGGCTGGTTCTCTTTCAGCTTGTGCGTGTGCCATGCAGAGACGGACGGTATTGCTGATCGGCAAACATGGTGGACAGTGGCCCTTCACCCTCGGAACATGGTGCAGCAAAGGCTATACGGAATCTTAAGGCATGCGACCTCTGCCGGAGCCGCAAGGTCAAGGTACTATACCCGGGCCAAGATCCCACAGTTCAAGGCGTGAGGTTGCTGACAGTGTCCTAATACAAGTGCCGTTATGCAGAAGGTGACACTACTTGCCAAGGATGCAGGTTATCGGGTACCGAGTGCACGCAAAACAGACCCAGGCGTAAAAGAGGTCCCGGCAAACGGTAAGCTACTCTTGGCCGCTTGCTTTGCCTTGTCTTGAGGCCGGGAGCTGACTTGAGTTCTCAAGTTCTGTGGTCCAGCGCTCACCCAGGGATGCGGCAGCGCCAGGTGTGCAAGCATTTTCTAGCCCTGCAGCCCCCGGGTCACCTGGTGAGTCGTACCGTGATTCTCGCCTCCCTGATTCATCACCGGCCGAAGAGGAAACAGACAACCAGAGCAGCCAAGCATCCCCAGACTCAAGGCCAGGCGACTCGGACTTTAAGGGGCTATGTTCCCGTTCGCTGATCCTAACAATCCTTACCGACTGGTCTCGCTTCGTCTACCCTCTCGCCCCCCTCTTACACAGGAAGAAATTCTTGAAAAGAGTTCTCCAGCATGAAGATGAAAGGAACCCGACATTCTGTGCTCTCATTTTGGCCACGTGTGCCATGACTGTATCAACTCTCCGGAGACGGAGCTTCTACAATTACCGGAGCGTCACTATCGATAAATGTATTGACATTATTGAACGAGAACACCTCCTGTGGCCTGTCTCTTACACCCCCGAGTGGTGCCTCTCCCGTTACAATATTGCCTCAGCTCTGAGCGTGCTGTACGGATTGGATGACATGCGCGTGTATCAGGCTATTAAGGACGCCATGGCCGGCGTTCAATGGTTACTTTTTCACGAAAAAGGAACAGAATCAGTGCATGATCAGGAGTTGGTGAAGCGACTCTATTGGCTACTTGGCATGTGGCAACTGTAATGCCTCCCTGGCACTTGTCCTCACCTGTATCTGGAGCACTAACATCGCTTAGGGGTACTGAAATACAAGGCCAGCCGCACCTAACATTCCTTCCCGGCCCTCCGTTTACCCCAGCTTTGCAGACGATTCGCCCCCAGCCACTGTCTGACAAAGAACTTGGAGTACCTGACACAGAAACAAACGTATCGGCATTGTGGCCTGGGGTGCCAGCGTCATGGCTCATAGACGACGAGGAATTCATAACAGGACTTAACAGTCTTGCTGATGTCCTGATGGTTTGGGAACGCGCCAAGGTGGACATGGTTCATAAACAGCCAGAAGAGACACTCCGAGATGGTATGGCCCGTCTCCAAGCAGTGCTTGACAACCTTGTCCCTGAGTTGCGGTGGAGAGGTGGCTTGGCCAGATTTCCGAAACCATCTCAGGGCCACGAATCACAGACCGTCAACCTCTTGATTACATGCCTCTACATTAGGTCCAACTTGCTGCAGCATCTCGGCCAGGCACCCGGGATTACCCACCAGAGCATCGTCAGGTCAGTGGAGGGCTCCGTTCCCCAATCGACTCAATACTCTTGACTTACCAGCTAGTTTCACTTCTAGCGACGTTCTTGAAGTCCTTGATCATATGCCAGAAGAGATACATGAGTGCAATGGATTCACCTTGGTCAAGAAGGTTCGAGACATAGGTGCGGCGTATCTGCAAGACCTTCGAGTGACATCCGAGGGGCCCACACAGGCGGTAAACGAGTCAGAGCAACGCATTGTCAATGCCCTTCTCACGAGGCTCGAGAGAATGGATTTCAGACTGGATCAAGAGAATGCATGTCCTGAGGATGAGGGCTTTTCTCCAGCCGATCGGCCCACCGACACAAGGATGGGGAGCGTATAATCCACCAAACTTGCTACATAGGGGAACTCACCGTACAAGAGGTGAGACATTCTAGCCATCTCATATATCTGTTCATATATTAACTGAACTGTTCGACCTTGCGCTTCTCGATCATGGTCAGGCCTGCTTTCTTGTGTACTGAAGCCTTCGTGGCGGAGAAATCCCCTTTGACTCCCCGAAAACCTGTTCCCCTCGTTCGTACGCTGCCTGGGCGGCTCAATGGGGTATAGCAAACCTGACACCGCCCCTCCCCGGATTTGGGATACAATCCACGCATCGATCAAAGCTAGGTTCGTCCCCAGATTCCCCGAAAAAACGTTTCAAGAAAGAGTCATACCATGAATGGAGTTGCCGAGTGGGACCACGTGGAGAAACTCTCAAATTTGCATCCGAGAGCAGGACTGATCGCTGGCGCCAGTGCCAGGGGTATTTGCGGTGGCTGGAACATTTGGGGAGTGCCTGCGTCAAGAGGTGCTTGGCATGCACATGGCAGCCAGTTGCTCCAATGGAGGTGTGGAAGAGTTGCCGTGTATTGTGTGGTCTATATATTTTGTGGGATGTGGTCTAGACTTTCTGTGGCGTTCCATCATTCCCCCTCTGCGTCATGCGTCCATATGGTAGTTGGGCGAACTGCTCTGTACTCGAAGAGTTGGGGCGATGCCCTCGAGGCGAACCATCTGTGAACCCTAAGATGAGATAGGCTGAAGCGAGAAATATGCCGAACTCTCAAGCCATGGCCAAATTATGCATTCATATCTGCGAGAGTTGAACCTCCTAAAGCGAAACTAATAACTCGTAGTTTCGGTGGCTCAAAGGGAGAGCCGCCCTGCGGAATCGTCCCCAGCTGCTGCAAGTCCAATACGGATACGTAAACCTTGACAATCAACTAGCCCGGGAGACCATCTTGAAATTCTGTGCAAGGCTCAAGTGCCGCTGTGCAATTGAACCTGAAGAATCACTGGCTCTCACCTAGCATGTATTTGCCATCCCTTCGCTAAAATAGGCAATACGAAGTATACTTTGTTCTTAAAGCTGGTTGCTCTCTTCGGGTCACAAGCCGCAAAGTCAATCATCCATGTATTGTGTTCTTTGTTATCGTTGGAACCTGGCCCTTGATGGGATAACCGCTTACGACAGATAGTCAATTATCCATGTTTGAGTTATCCGCAAATATGAGAAGAGAGATACTCTAGGTATGAAATTCAAACCTTCACCAATCACCATGGCCCTGGAAATTGCATGCGGTGTCAGCGTCTAGCGGAGCGGAGTTTGGCCAGCGGAGTTTGAGCTCGCGCGGCGGAGTTTCCTTTCATCGGAGGCACCTAGATCAGCGCCAGGGAACACCTAGAAACCCGAGCCGCGCGTGTCGGAATGACGCAGAGATCGGAATTATGAGTAAGCCTGGCGTCTCCCTCTAACTTGGTACTGTGTAAGTGGTGCCAGCTCTAAGGGTATTTGGGGACTTAAAGGTCGCTAGTCATGCTTTGAATGAAGGGACAATTGCATGGAATATGGCATCTGATACTAAGCTCCCAGGGCCGCGAAAGTATAAATATGAAGAGTTACTACCATTGGCATGGCGTGTCGGGAATATGGGCGACTTATACGACATCGGATAGTTGGCCCGAAATGCGCGCGCGGTTGATAATAGGCAAGACTGCCATTGGGCCGTGATGACACATTACTCGAGGAAATGGCCGCCAGAGACCAGAGGCAATGGAGCAAAGCGCGCGGGAGATCAAGAGCGATACGATCCAATTAATATAAAATGTCGTCTCGGGAGCAGGTAGGTTTAGTCCATAACACTCACCGTTTCTCCTCTCATCAACCAACAATACTACCAAGCATCCAACCAACCACTACTCACAATGAGCTCAATCAAAAAAGTCGCCCTCATCACAACCAGCACTCGAAAGCCCAGAGTTGGCCCGAAAGTGGCCAGTTTGGTCCATGGAATCATCAAGAACGATACAGCTGCATCCAGCGGCGTCGAGATCACGCCGGTTGATGTCTCCGACTTCAACTTGCCCGTATACGACGAAGAGGTGATCCCCGCCATGGTTCCTGCAAAGGCATCCTTCTCCAAGCCACACACGATCGCCTGGACCACCGAGGTGGGCAAATACGATGGCTACATCCTCGTGATTCCTGAATACAACTTCGGCATAGCCGGAGCCACCAAGAACGCCATCGACTACCTCTATAATGAGTGGATCGGAAAGCCGGCTGCGATAATCAGTTACGGCATCCAGGGAGGAACATTTGCCAGCGAGCAGCTCAACCGAGCCCTGACAGGGATGAAGTTGCGTGTCGCAGAGACGAGGCCTTCCCTCAAGTTCCACGGTGGCAACGGGCCTGATCTGTTTCTTGCCATGGGGTCTGGTGGTCTAGGCGAGGACACAAAGAAGGATATTGAGGCTGAAGCTCCGACCATTCTTAAGGCGTTTCAGGAGTTGAAGGAGCTGCTAAAGTCCGAGAAGGCCCAGGAATGAGCTGAATCAAGTGGGGAGATCAATGTATGTAGACTTAACAGGTGAAGAAGTCAAGTCTTCTTTAATACAACTCCTATGGATAATCTACTGTTTGTCTGCTTGCCCCGACTCTAAAGCTATGCCCAGAAGGAGACAGGTTCATAATGGCAAGCTCCGTAATATTATATAAAGGGGAGATATAATCCGCCGAGAAAATTAGGCCAGTCATTCGTAGATATTTCCTGGCCTGTTCCAAGGTTATTCCTGCCCTGTACCATCCATGATGACTCTCTCAAGCTCCGGAATGATGAAGGATTGAAATCCAACGATGATGCGAGAGCAGAGGTGCCACCTTGGGCTCTCAGATCTGCCGAAGTCCAGTTTTCCAGCTCCTCGGCATTGTCTAGAACCTCATGTTTCTGCATAACCCGACCAAGTGGCTGCACAAGAGTTGAGGCTTGCTGAGATTGCACCTTTGCATCCTGCAGGATCCTCCATGCTATAACAGCTTCTGGGGACCTACTGATTTACCTTCGCCCGTTGGTGTCGAGACAGATATCAAGCAGTAAAACAAGGAAACCAAGAAAGATGTGATGCAGAAAAATTGACATCCTCAGCGGCGTGGAGGCAAAGTCGTGTTCTTCCTCCTGTAATCGCATCTCCATGCGAATGATGAGTCTAGCTGACTCAACGCAGGCGACACGAGACGTTGTGTATGCCAGGCTTGCTTGGCCACGAGCGAGATAAGGGAGATGCACTCTGCATCTTTGGCCATGAACGAATAGGTTCGGTATATATCCCTCAATGGTAATTTTGCTCGCGTTTCTGTTCATAACCGATATGATGGGGTTGAAAGATGGGAAGTCGGGGGCATCATCCTAGAAGCGAGACATACGCGCCTCCAGTTCCTGTACAAGCTGAAAGCTAATAGTGTCTGGACTCAGGGCTGCGAACTGAGCGTGGTCAAGAGATGCACGGAAGATTTCAGCAAAACGGATACGCTCGAGTAAGTATGACATGCATGTCGGTTGGCCCATCGGCCTTCCAACTATGTCTTCCCCATCGATGCAGTCTTCGTCATTAACGTTCTGAGGTTTGTGCACTGTCATCTGAGACGGATGTATCGTGTAGGTACCTCCAAGGGTACCGGAAAGCCCAGCAAGTATCCTGCCCAGTGGTTAGATGCATACGCAATATCCTAACATCTCTTACCAATCGGTGGTGCATAAGTACCACCAAATACTACGCCCGACTTCCGCCTCAAGTCTCGTGAAGCCCGCCCTACTGCCCAAGATCTGCCGCGGATAAGTCGATGCAATGAAGTCCTAGCTCGCGTGCCATGGTGATCGCTTTGGAGAAGAGGGCCCTGAATTTGATCGAAACTCCTTCGAGGTTGACTATTGAGTAACAGAGAATTGCCAATGCCTGGGTAGACTCTAGAGACATATGTGGGGTTTGTCGAACGTTATCTAGAACATCAATGCCCGCCTTCTGTCATGGTGATGCCTGTGAACACGCCTCGGACACACCACAGAAGAGGTTTCTTGAAAGGTCTTGTGCAGTCCACAAGGAGGTAGCATTTGCAAATATGGCAATAAAAAGGGGTGACAAGAACGTCGATCATGGCCTCACGATACTAGCAATGAGTTTAAGAAATATCAGCATGGCATGCAAGACCCTGTTTACTCGCAGACGTCAAATTCATAGTACACTAGCTCGAACCACGGACTAGCCCATAATCACCTTTCTCAGCCTCTCGCTCTCACTTGCACCAGTACTGTCACACATGCTACGAAAGGTACCCCCTCTCTTCCAAAGTTCGCGTGGACCTCCATTCTCGACTAGGACACCGTTTTCGAGGATAAGAATTCTGTCAAAGTCTACGATAGTGCTAAGCCTATGAGCAATAACAACAAGGGTCCTATCAGCAAACCAATGGCGGATATTACGCTGAATGAGTGCGTCTGTCGCTACGTCGATAGCTGAGGTAGCCTCATCGAGGACGACAATCTTGGAGTCTGCGAGCAGCGAACGTGCGATGCAGAGCAGTTGCTGCTGGCCCTGGGACAGGTTCCCGCCCGATTCAGAAACAGGACTTGATAGGTCGCGGAAGGCGTTGGTGTTGTTTGGGGAGGCTGAGCCTGCGCCGTTGATGTCGTCATTGGTAGTTGACTTGATCAGCCCGACTCTAGCCAAAGATTCATAAAGTTGAACATCAGTTCGTTGGCCAAAGGGGTCGAGATTGGATCTAATGGTCCCTGAGAACAATACGGGGTGCTACCATAGTCAGCATTAGATACAGGGGCTAAAGGGATCGGCGCATACCTGTGGGATAATTGAGAGCCGTGACCTTAGGTCGCTCAGCGAGACCTTGGAAATATCGACCCCATCAATGCTGATGCTGCCTGATCTTGCCTCTAGAAACCGGAACAAGGCAAGTGTCAATGACGACTTGCCCGCTCCAGTACGGCCAACAACACCAACACGCTCATGAGGTTCAATTCTCAGAGAAAGCCCCTTGAGAACGGGTGGTAGGTCTGGGGCATAAGCAACCTCTAGGTCCTTCATCTCGATGGCACCCGATGTTGGCCATGTTGCTGCTGGCTTCTCTCCATCCTGCGGCTCCGTCTCTAGAGTCATGTACTCTAACACTCGCTCCATCGAGTTCATCCCCAGCTCCATGTCACCGTAGCATCGTATCGTCCAGCGAAGGCTCTCGGAAAAGTCCAGGATAAAGGATAGCGCCAACCCAGCCAAGGCTGCGTCAATCGGCTTCATGATGATGACCGCCCCCACGGCAATGCTAAAGAGCGCTGCGATCAGAGCCATACGAAAACTCATCCACCGATTGATGAGGGCGATGTAAAAGCTCGTCATAACCCAAGCATCAAGATTGCTATGCATTTGGAGGAGATATGTGCGAGTCCTCCGGAAGGCGCGGATTGTTGAGATGCCTGCCAAGGTTGTGTTGAAGAGCTCAAAGATGGGAGACTTAGCATTGCTCTCCAGCCGCTTGAGAGGCCTGCTAGCGACAAGATACTTACGGCCAACGATGACGCTAAGGCCGAGGAGGAGGATGGCAGGGGGAACCAGGTACGCCGATGCGAAGCAGGACGCGATGCAAATGCCAAGCAATCGAAGCAAGCTGGAGAAGAACATGCTCCAAGTCATTGTGATTCGCTCATCAATGATGTTGAAATCTGCGGTAAAACGATTCAAGACGCGTCCTGTAGGGACAGTGTCCAGCCACATCATGGGGACGCGCATGACCTTGAAGAGCATCTGCTGGAATATGGACCTACTTGCTCGAACAGCGAGGAAGTAGGATGAGATGTATCGTAGGATTCCAATGATGACGGTTCCCATCGAGACGGCGGCATAGATTTTGAGATAGAAGAATACATCACTTTGAAGAGCGACCTGGGTGGATGGTTGAGAGAGAAGTTGATGGGTGGACACAACCGAGTTGTAGATACTCTGCCCGTGAAAGCTCCCGCTGGGAGTATCAGCGCTGTCTTGGCCCGTCCAAATGCGAAGCCACCAAGCCCGGCCTGCTTTGATATTAGTTGAGTTGACAGAGACAGTATGGATAACCTACCAATAACACCCCCTTGATAGGCAAAGTATATTCCAACGCAGGCGGCCCAGAGAAGTACGCCACCGCTGCCCTTGACGTAAGTCAGATACACACTCCCCTTGACCGTGCCCTTCTCGCGAGTCTCTTCTTGCATGAACTTCTTTGGTGTGGGTGAATGTGACTCGAGCGGCTGGCTATCAACTGGGCCCGAACCACCCATGTGCTGGACACCTTCAAAGTGGCTGGCAGGCTGGGTATCCGTATCGTGTTTAGTAGGCTGGCTCTGGTATTGATGCCCAGGATGAGCCGAGTCCTTTGGAGGACCGGAATAAGTCACTAGACCGTCGGAAAGTTCAACCACGAAGCTAGCCGCCGAGAGAACTAACCCCAAGTGGTGGGTGACAAGGATACGAGTGCGTCCTTGGCAGATCTCTCCCATGAGGCACTTCGTTAAGATCCAAGCACCGACGTGTGCGTCAACAGCGCTGAATATGTCTTCCATGATCAAGATTTCAGCCTGTGAGTACACAGCACGTGCCAGGGCAACGCGCCATTTCTGACCACCACTGAGGTTGACACCATTCGCGCCCAGTTCCGTCATGTCTCCATCTGTAAGAACAGCGAGATCTGCTTCCAAGGCACACGCCTTGATGACAGTGCCGTACCTAGCCTTGTCGAAAGGAAGGCCAAAGAGAATGTTGTTCCGCAAAGAGTCGTTCTCAAGCCAAGCCGTTTGGCTGACGTATGCAACCGATCCAGGGACGACCCACTTGTCAGGGTATGCATATTGTACTTTCGGCACGCGGATTATACCCTTAAGCAGCTCTGCCTCACCCAATATGGCGGATAGCAGAAGTGTCTTTCCAGTGCCAACCTTTCCAGAAATAACCGAGAGGGCTCCGTTGGGAAAGGTCAAGTCAAGATCGTGCATAACAAAGGTTTCATCCTTTGCTTCCATATTCTCAGCAGGCCAGGAGATAGAGGCCCCTTCGAAGCTGATGGAAGTGCCATCAGCCAGATTGCACTGCCTCTCAGGCTCATGCAAGTAAGCGTCGATTCTCCTCAGCGAGACCAGAGAATCCAGACCCAAAGTGAACAACTCTGGGAGCGATCCCAAGGTGGTCTCGAGAGTGTTAAATATGCCAATGCTCACAAAGGCAACAGACGGCAACAGGGAGCCATTTATCAGAACGTAGGCGGAGAGTAGAGCAACAGCCAAGAGGATCGGGCTGATGACCCAGCAAGCAAAGAGGCCACTATCCGCAACAAAGAACTTCCACAAGGTTTTCAACTCAGTCTCTCTTAACGCCAGGATGCGTTGCTCCCACTGCGACTCCAATGCCCCGAACTTGATCTGACGCATGCCTAGAAGTACTTCGCCGATCTTGGAAAGCTTGGTATCTCGGAGCCTCATCAGGGATCTGGATTCAGCCAGGACCCTTTTCGAGAACCATGTGTTGGCGGGCAGAGTTGAAGCCCAGGCCAATATGCCTGCAAAGAAGGGAATCCATCCCAGGATTTTCAGAAGAAATGCGGAGAAAATGATGAGCTTTACAATTCCGGTGAGTATCAGAAAGTGATACTGCAAGAAATAGAAGATACGTTCAGTGTCAACGCCCACGAGGTTTACAATACCCTGGTGAGACCTGAGGGCACCTGCGTCTTCTGAAGGTGTGCCGTCTTCATCTTCAGAATCATGATTCTCTTGTGTGACAGACCTAATGTTCTTTCGCCGTAGCGCTTTATCAAAGATGAAAGCAGATATCTGGGTGCGGATCGGTAAGGCCAGGTCAGACAGAGAGTACCAATAGGCCCACCCTTCCATCCACTGTCGCGATATGTCAGTGGCTATAGGCTCAATGCTATCGTGGCGGAACTTACAGAATCTAGAAGATTGGATATAGACATTCCCAAAATGAGAGCCATCAGCTCCATGTTGTGTGATCCAATGGCCTGGTGCTCAAGAATGTTGAGAGTCCGGAACATGAACCAAAAAGGTAGAATGCTAATAGCACATCGGATAAGGGTCACTGCCCATAGGATGGCTAGTTTCTCCTTATACGCATAGAATAGAGACCGAGAGAGCGAAAACGTCTTATCAAGCCTGTCCCACTCACTCTTCAGTGCCTGGGACCTCATCCTCGAATCGGGCTTAGGTACATCCTCAACACTAATATCATCATGACGGGAAGCGTGACGAAGAAGCGGCTGCACCCATGACCATGTATAGCGGCTGAGTGTAGAAACAGCCCATTGGTCATCAACCCTGCGGTTATCGTAAAACACATGTGGTCTTCGTGGGAGCATGCCGCAAGAGAGCGCCAAACCCAGGGCTGCCATCGTACTTATGATCCATAGTAGAGATCCCAAGTTACTGTATTGCTTGGTGCAGGTAGTCATGTGTACCAGACGAGGTGCAGAAGAAAGAGCAATACAGCAGGCAGGTGCAGCAAGCCACAGGGCTACACTATGGGACTTGACCGGAGCATGATGGACTGCCAGGCAGGCAGCATGAATGATGAAAAGACCCTGTGTGATGCTCGCGTCAGATCCAAGAACCATTTCGGAACCCATGCAAGCTTACCCAAGTGGCTGTGCGTAAAGCATTCTCCAATATTAAGCCATCATCAACATTGTGGAGGGATGAGAGAACCAAGCTGGCAGCTGACGTTCCTGCCCCAAAGGCCGAAAAGAGCAAAACAATAGCTTTTGTGCCTCGTGTTGAAAACTCTGCTAGAGACTTTGGCGTTGCACAGCCATCAGCATCTTCATAAAAGCGGTCTTTGGGCTTGCCGCTTCGTAGTTGGCGAAACATAGAAGTGAGGGCGACAAGTGTGGTCAGTACCGTGATGGCCAAAGCCGCGCAGCTCAGTGGAACGGCGAGATGTTGATTCATCATGAAAGTCTCTATAGAGACATCAGTCTGGAGCCTTGAACCAGCCTGCAGCCGTGACACAAAAGTCGGATTTGAATGAGGCCGCAAAGTTCAGTGTGAGCGGGGGCCACGCCAACACTAAGTTGGAGCGAACGATGACATGAATTAAGTGGTGGGGGTCCTGGCTCGATCTCTCTACTGATAAAGCCAATAATTACACGTTTTCCTTGCCCTGATGACGTACTAGCTCGGCATTTGAGAGGAGGTAGCAAGGATGGCAAGGCTGTGTGCTTGCCCCTGAGCTGAACAGGTCTCCACAACCACTCCCTTCCTTACCAGTCAGAGGTACATGTTGGCACTCCGTACTAGACAGTAAAATTATCTCTCCCGAACATTGCCGTGAGTGGTTTTCGGAAGCATGTGTCCGCTACATGGCTGCAACCGGTATTCTGTGTTATGTGAGCGCGGCCTGTAATGTTGTCTCAGACCTGTGAAAGGGCGAGCAAACTGACAGGTCAGTCCATCGCCTCACCTGCAGGAAAACCTAAGCTATCGAAAATTCCGCCTCCGAGACACGGGATGACACCTGCAGCCAAGCAGTAAAAGTCCATGGTGTATGTCCCCAAATCGCAGCCTATGCCGAGTTGGTGGAAGACCGTGGGAATGGAGAGGATGCATCTGAGGATGCGGTGACATTCTGTCCGCCAAGACACGGCCCGAACCGGAAAACTACGGTTTGCGCTTCTAATTTGTCCCGGTGAGTCTAGATGGATGTTCTGACAGGGTCAAAGTGCTAAAGAAACGCCAAGTGCGTTGAGATTACAAATGTGGTTGGACCCTCCCTCTTCCAACCGCCTGTCTCAGGCGAAATGCGTATGTGCAACCAATCAATTGGCACCACGGGGAAAAGCCACGGACTGGTCTTCGCTGCCGTGTAGGAGAAATAGAAACGAGATTGCTGTCTTTGCATGGCTGGTCAATAACTACCCTGAGCAAACCCGTACAGCCAGTCGGACCTCTACTCTTGTCTCAGAACTGAGCAGATCCAACTTCCCCCCGAGGACACGGCAACAATGCGCCCGCTGCTTGCACGCCACGTTCCAAGGCCGAGCAGTTTCCCATTGGCGACGTGATAGGTGCCCACAAGAGGATACCGGACCATGCCCACTGACGCCTTCAAGGCGAGATCATACAGACGCGGCCTGATGCGGCGCTGCACCACACAGGTCATCCCTGGCACCACCTTGGGCGATACGAGGCCCTCCAAGGCGGCCACCCACTCATTCGCGTCAACATCATCGCCGAATACAATCCCGTCGCCTTTGCCGCTGCGGATTGGCTTCAGGATGTAATCGTGTCGCAGCTGAGGTGAGCCCCTGGACAGCTCCAGTAGATCGTGTAGTCTTCGTGATCCTGGCAGGATCGTGTCCACAACCCCACTGGCCAGGGCCTCAGCCTGGGAGGGCGTAAGCACCATGCGGGCCACCAGATGCGGGATCTCGTCCTTGACAATGCCAAGCATGCGTTTGTCATGGACCAAAAGAACGGTGCGCATGTCATTGAAGCACCGCAGACTGAGCTGGCGCCACATCTCGGGCTCCAGAGCCACCAGCTCCCGCTGATGCAGCTCCAGGCCGGCCTGATGGATCTCCTCCCAGATTTCGCCTCCGTTTGTCGTAAAGGTCCATGAATTGGTAGGCGAGCCGAACTCGCCGTGGGCCTTGGCAATGCAACAAAGGCGGTAACCACTCTTGCTCCGAGGGTCAGGAAACAATCTTAGGTCGGCAGGGGTGATGAGTCGGGGCTTGATGCCGAAGCGACGCCAGACCGCATCAATGAACATGTGAATATCAATTCCATGTTCAGCTCCCTTGAGAAGATGGAGTGGATATTGTGGTTGAAAGAGGCCAAAGAGGCCATCGAGGATCTGGAAAGAGTTAGAGACTGCAGGGGTCAAGACAGGGAGCCTGTTCAACATTACCATATCTGGGTTTGTGGCGCCTACGAGCCCACCTGGGCCTCCTGGCAGGGGTCTGTTGAGCGCTTCCTGACCGTAAGCCTCATGCATGAAGCCATTGAATGAGAAGCGAGCGTTGATCTCGGTGATCCTGTAGTTTTCTCCTCGCTGGTCATCCTCATCCACTAGAAAGTCGGGTCTCCATGACCCCAAGCATTCCGAGAAGGGTGCAATGTTTCCGCACGAGACTTGACTGTCCACCCACTGTGACACAGTCAAGGTTAGCAGCGGGCAGATCAGAGGGCACTGCATGGACGCAAACTCACCCTCAATATCTCCTCCTCCTCCTTCTCCAGAGGCATTCTCTCGGAGAATCTCGCATCACGGTCGGTCCACCATCGTTGGACAATATCGGTGATGGCGATGGTCAGGGCCTCGTGCAGGTCTTGCATCTGCTGCTGGTGATGCTTCCCAACCAGGATTGGCCGGGGACAGCCACTCGAGTAGGATCCATTGTGCCATAAGTTTGCGGGACACAATTTCAGCAGAGTGTCTTGGAGTTTGGCCTCCTCCAGAGCGTAAGCGCTGGTTTCGACCTGGCTCTGGGTTACAGGTTCATAATCCTGAGACTCGGGTCCGAAATGGATTTGCGTGAGCTGTTGGGTATGCATTGTGAATAATTGTTGTTTAGCTCGAATTTTCAGGCAAGCAGATTGTTGGATTGGAGCGACGAGTAACAGCATGACTTTGAGAAGGTATTTATGTAGCAAGGATCGCCTAGCTGACAGCGGCCGCCCACCACAGTTCCCGAGGCTCCGGGCCAGGGGTCCGGTAGAAGGCCCCCGATCCCCCCTTCAAGTGCCGCCGGGGGTGGTGGGGTCAAGCGGAAGCAGGGTGACACAAGGTGATGTCGGTTGGGCCGTCCTGGACTCCGAAGGGGAGCGGTGCCAGTGGCTGGTGGGCGTGGAGCGGCTGGAAATGTAGGTCCTTTGAGGGCATCCAGCCAAAGCCAAGCTGGCAGACTGAGCGTATATGCTCATCATCTGCGGCCATTCAAAATGCGGACAAGACCCCGTGAGTGTATCAGTCTATTGTTTTCGCCTATCTTTAACCACCGCTTTCTAGGCAATCATTTTTTCGCCCTTTGCTCGATCTGACTATCCCCTACCGCCGTCATGCATCCTCTCACACGCCGTGCCTGTCATCTCTATCGCACCAATACATGCATATTGAGGCGCAGTATCAACTCCAGCTCTCTCGCGCCGTCCAGGTTCATCACACCGAGTGGTCTTCGCTGCCATGCCACCGTAGTTTCCCACACCGTTCCATCGCTGACGCTGCCCTGTCTGGAGGCTCCTGACCTGAGCCATGCTGAGAGCCTCGATCATGTTGGTCGTGTTTCAGAACAACTAGAGAGAAGTGGCATGCTCAAAGTCAGTCTGGGATTCGAAGACGACGATAGCAACTATCTCAAACGGCTACTTGTTAGTCTTCATCGCCACCGCGGCCATCAACTCCCTATATCACACAGCGCTACCCGTGGCTGGTTCTGGGATGTCCGCCCTAGCGAGACAAACTTCCAAGCAAAAAATCACCAAGCAAGATCAGAAACCATGAATGAATTCCCCTGGCACACGGATTGCAGCTATGAAGATCCACCCCCAAGGTTCTTTGCATTGCAGGTACTCCAACACGATCGATGCGGAGGTGGTACTCTCTCGGTCATGAACGTCGACAAGCTGAGCGAACTTCTCTCCCCCGAGGCACGATCAGCCCTATTGGCCCAAGAGTACCGCATCACCATCCCGCCCGAGTTCATCAAGGATCCGAAGCAAAAGAATATCATCGGCAGCGTGTTTGTCACAAATCCCAACGACCAGTCGACAATGATTCGCTTCAGAGAAGACATCTTGACACCTTTGACAGACCAGGCGTCCCGAGCACTCCTCGAGCTCAAGGAGGCTCTGTTGAAGGAGGAGGTCCAGGCACACTCGACGGTACATCTCAGGTCTGCAGACCTACCAAAAGGCTCGATTATTCTGATGGATAATCGCCGCTGGCTGCACGCACGGAATAACATCAAGGATCCAGAGCGCCACCTGCGGCGGGTGAGGTGGGATGCATGTCCCTTTGAGACTGTCTCGGCTTAAGAGAATTGCCCGCTGCATCGCGAATGCGCACTAGTTAGATGGCTCATATGTGCGATTAATTCCCTCATTCTTGCATCAATCAATCAGGTTCACATTTCCCAATGATCTGCAACAATGTCTCGGCTCAAGGCCCAACTACTGGCCCCTCGTAGCTATGTTGAAATTTCTCGCCTAAGTGCCATGCCCAAGCGACGTGTTGTTGAGACCAAATTCCAGTCTTCTTCTGGTCCACTTGGCTGCAGATCCTTCAGCTGCCAAGCTGATCGACACAGCTGTCAGCTTGGAGCGAGCTGGGTGAGACCCCTGTCACTGAACCAATGTCTCTCCCCCCTTGCAATGCATCTCCGTGCACTGTTTCCTCGCTGTCGTTTAGTGGGAAAACTGCCCCTGAACTTGCATGCCAATTCGATAGATCCTGCATACGAGACGTATTGGGCCGATAGTTGGGGCTGGCTAGATGCGTCCACATGGTCCAATGTTTTGACAGGAAGTTCTGCCGAAAACCCGCTTTCTCTCCCGTACCGGGACGGCTGGATTGGGAGTATCCGAGACATTGGGCCTGGCTTTGCGGTGGCACTGGTTACAGCACAGTACCTGCTTGCCCTACGTACCTGTTCGCTTAGAGCAACGCAAGTTCCAGTTTGTTGAGCCCAAATTGGTCCGGATCGTCATAGGGAGCTGGACACTTTGGAGCTGAAAGTAAGCGCCTTGAGCGAGTAGCGACACGTTTCTCAACCCAATGTTATAAGGGTTATTCACCGACAACCAGGGGGTCATGACGCTTTACCCACTCATAGCAGATGAGCAAGCCCTGCATACCTCAGTCTACCTCATATTTTTTCTTTCGAATCAATCACCATGGCTCCCAGTCTGACGTATTCTGTTGCAGACGTATTGGCCATCGCCAAAATTCATCCATTCTACTCCGATGCACAATACCCTCCAGACAATGACACTATTCAGACAACCAGAGAGCAAGCGGCTTTGACGTACAAAGAAGGCGACTTGCAGACGCAGCCCCTTCTTCGGAAGAAGGACCTGTAAGCATCCCAGCATTCCCACAGTCCCTCAAATTTGTATTGATGCTTTCTCAGGTACACTGCCATTGAAAGGCTTGTTGACGACACCAGTCCCCAGAACACATATCGCCACAATGTTTACACCAGCATCACTGGTGGCGGAGGCGGCAGCAACTCATTGTTCTTTGCTACAGACGCCATGGAGAATCGCCGCCACAGAGCCAAATTTGGCGACTTCCTTCGGAATACTGGTGTGATCCAACATGGTGACTGGGTCTTGACGACTCACAGTGCTGGTGATCTGTACAGGTACAGTGGCCAAGTGTTATAAGACAGTCTGAGTTGTATTGACGACAAGTATCATAGATCCCTAGACCTGACCTTGGAGACCATGGAGAATGCTGGAGCCACGCTCTTGGCCGCTGGTAACCACATGCCCGCCTTCAAGGTTGTCGAGCTTCTGCAACACTATCATGTCAACGCATTGACTGGAGATGGAAGCCAGATTGTTCAGGTCGTTCAGTACATCTCAACCTTGAAAACAGGCAGAGACAAGATCAAACTGAACAAAATCCTTTACACATCAGAGCCACTCAATGCAGTGCAGAAAGGGCACATCTACAATGTTCTGGGTCCCATCAAGATCTATTCCATCATTGGCAGCGCTGAAGCTGGCCCTTACGGAGCGAGCCACCCTGACCTAACTCCGACCGACCCCAACGTGAGCTATACGGATTTTGTCGTCGACACTCGGATAAGTTTGTTCGAGGTTCTTCCACTTTCTTTGAGCGAGAGTGACCGCGTCGCCACCTGTCTACCCGAAGGAGAAACTGGCATCATTGCTCAAACTTCTCTTGCTCGCCTGCGGAATCCACTCGTGCGATATCTTACCGGCGACATCGGTTCGCTTCATCGGCTTTCGGAGCAGGCTCGGGCCTTGATCCCTGAGAAGGATTGGCCGTTTATGAGGATGCTTAGACTTCACGGTCGTGATACTCGGTTTAGCTTCACATGGGACGGCGAGTACATCGAATTTGATAAGCTCAAGACGTTCATGTCGGACGCTAGCCTTGGGATTCTACAGTGGCAAGTCATCTTAGACAAGATGGAACCCTCCAAAGAAGCATCTCTGGAGATTCGTATTCTTTGTGCTGAGCGAACTGGCACACTTGTCTCTCGTCAGGAGATCGTCGAACGCCTACACAGCTTCATTTACATTTACTCATCAAACGAACATCGCTTCTGTACCACTTTTGTTGACGACATAAATGGCCTTGAAAGAAGTGACACAGGGCGGAAAGTGATCAAATTTGTTGATCGATTCACTACCTGAGTGGATGAGAAGAGAGGAAGTAGAAGCTAAGAGTTGAGGTTGCTCTAGCTCATGATCTGAGAGTGTTGCTATGGTGTTTTGGAGCAATCCTCAGAGGAGCTTGGTCAAGATGGGAAGTGTCATTTTGTAGTGAGACCTTGTAAGGCATAAACCACTTAGGGAGTCACGCTTATCACAATGCAACGTAACAATTATGAATCTTACAAACGTGCCCCTTTGTAAAGTCTAGAAGCCGCTGATTGCATCTCGAAAAAAAATCACAGGCACCGGCTCCTGCTTTTTCCCCCAGCTCTTGTTAAGGATTTGACTCGTGCTCATTGTGATTATATGGCCTGTAGGGTATGATAGTACTCAGGAAATGCTGACATCAGGGTCCGCATTGGATAACCTACTGTATGGACTAATCGATTGGCAGGCGGCGTGAAGAGGTAGTCTTCCTGTAGTAGTATACTGAAGATTGAGCATAGCCAACAAACGACTAAGGAGCGTTGCGGCAGGACGATAGGCATAGCTATGGTTTGCTGATAATCATATATACCCGGTGCTGAATGCTGGATTGAGGCCATTCGGCTTCTATGCACAATGCGGACTTGGCCTCGTGAGGATGTCAACCCCACGCCTGCTTCCTCTCGATCTAGACATCAGTTGCCTGAGTGAAACCGCTAACTAGCGCAAGGCATGCAGCTACCACTAGATTTTCTATCAGTAATAGTTATTAAAGGAATAAAGGGCCCTGCGACTTACATACTACAGCAGTGACGATATAAGAGGCGATTCCCCAGGCAGTTTGGATAGTTGTCAGATCATTCCAATCACAAGAATTGAACCATAGCCCAATTACGAGGCTGAAAAAGACAGGGCTCAGTGGGGCAATCGAGATCCTCGTGGGTGACCAACCGAGAACAATCTCAATTGAATACGAGTTCTTGTTGAGACACTCGCCGATCCACTCAGTCTAATTTCTCCGCGCCGTCGTCGGGAATCCGATAGTTTTTCTAGAGCCATCTCCTTGAGGTGACTATGAGGTGGTTGGGACGCACTGTAGAATTACGTGTTAACACTTTCTGCCGAATGAAAATATGGAACATGCTTACCTCGTACAGCCTGAGTGCCGCCGTCGACTTCAAAGAGAGGATATTGCCGACTCCCCGCAACTGGTGCCTCGCCCACCGAAGTTCCGTGAACAGATTCTTGCGCTACTTGATGTGTACAAGCCGCTCAGATGACTGGGCATCAATGGCTGAGAATATCCCGATTACAACCTTTACAGATCCGTCTTTGGAGTCATTTTGCCAACCTTGACCTTCCGTTCCGTGTCCCCTAGAGATCCTCATTCCGGCTGAAATTGGAGCACCGAGAACTCCGTAGCCCGTTTGCACTTCAGAGATACCGTACCGCACGCAGGAATTCTTGCGTACACTCGATTCAAGTCGAGGGCGTTGACCAAATTCAAGAACATTCGACGTCTCTTTCATCGTGAAAGGAATATGGGGGCTCGGGATGTGTCATGAAGAAAGGATTCTATGATAGCTGGGCCCATATTCGACTACATTCACGTATTGCGGGTCATCTGAAACAGATCCTTCGGGCTATCGGCCCCGGTATTACCGCGTAGTCGTAGTTGACTAGCTTCACCCGACTTGGCGATGTCGAGATAGGCTTCCCAAGGGATATATCTGTTAGTGCTAGATCCCGAAGAGCGACTTCGAGCCTCCAACTCGCGATTTCTTTCCATTCATATGGAAATATAAAGTTGGTTGGGCCCATTAAAAAGAAATCAAAGGGACAAAACGGAAAGCAACCACCAAAAGCATGCAATGGGTCCTCGGTGCAGAGCACAGCCATAAAACATAGCCATGAACCCTGGAACTCTCGGGCTGCTTGCCTGTTTCGTAAAGTCAGCTCACTAGTTACAGACCAACAACACAGCGCTTCCAGCACATCCACCCCCTGTAGCCTGCCATCCAGTACTTCTACAGGCCATCCTTAAAGTCCAGAATTTGCTCCATATGACAGAATGTCTGTTTTGTTTGGGCTCGGCACAGGCTGTCTGCCATCCAAGTAAGAGGTAGCAACCTTGGCACTCCTCAACATTTCTTGTATTCAATCTGCTAAAACAACGAGACACTAAACAAAATGGGAATTATGAGAGCAAGAGATCAATTCAATACCTCGCCTTTAGACTTGGCGACTTGCTCATCAAAATCTGTGACATGTTAGCAAGGGGTGTGAACCTAGGACAGCCATCACTCACAGGGTTGGAAGGCAAGCCAGCCCTTCTCGGGACCGCCCACCTGGCTGACAGTGTAGTCAGCCTCATCCTCATCGATAAACACCTTCTTATACCCTGCCGCAGAGGCAGCGTCTGCTAGCAGTTGGGCTTGGCATGTCTTGTCGAGGCTGATGAACCAGAATGCAGCTTCATCAACCGTTTGGCCGACAGTCAAAAGGCCGTGGTTCATGAGAATTGCCGCCTTGGCTTGTCCGAGGGCCTGTGCGATACGCTTTCCCTCTTCATCGTCGTCGACAACGCCCTTGAACTGGGTGTAGACCACGTGGCTCTTGTGGAAGCGTAGTGCGTCCTGCGTAATCATATCCAATTCACGACCAAAGGCCGCGAATGCTTTGCCAGCTACGCTATGAGCATGGCAAGCCGCATTGACCTCTGGCCTCGCCTTATGAATAGCAGAGTGAATGGTGAAAGCTGCGAGATTGACAGGTTCGTCTCCTTCGGCAATGTTGCCGTCTTCATCGACCAGGATGAGATCAGACGCCTTCATAAGAGAGAAGTGTCTGACAAGAGGATTGAGCCCTTGTAGAGTATTGGGTTAGCTAGGAGTCTCGTCTTATACTAGAGGTATAAATACTCACAAAAATGGTCAGTCAAGATGGGATCACGGACAGAGATGTGGCCTGCAACACCTTCATCAAATCCTCTTTCTGCGAAGGCGCGGCACGCAGCAGCGAGGTGCTGCTTGCGGTACAACCTCTCATCCTCTAGATTGTTAAATGTGGGCGGCGTTCTCATCTTTAACTTTCTGCCATCTTTAGTCTTGCCTTGGACTTGAAGTTGTGGTGGGTTCAGCTTCTTTGTCACACCATTAACGAGGATCTTGTTCTTTGTGGCAGCATCAGTCGTTGACAAGATGGTTTCTGCTTGCGCAGCAATTGTCTCAGTCACAGAAGGATTCATGGTTCAAAAATGAGGTTATGATGGTTGTTCTGTAGTTGATGCTTAGTTGTGTCCAGTTCTGGCTTGGTAGGTTTAGGCTGGTGATTCAACGACATTGTTGAGTTCATATACTTTTTAGATAAGAATCCAAACCCGCAAGACTTCCGTAAATCCGCTACTGAACCCGACATAGACAGGCCACTCATGAATTGATTCCTTCAAGACGTCAGAGCGAGGGGAGACCCCGCCCAATAACGAGGCATGGAGCGCAGCTTATCCGATGGAAAAGGTTGTTAGGGCGCGGAAATACCGGATTTTCGGGTCTATTACCACAGTTTGTATGGCAACGCAGGCCTATTTCGGCTATTACCAAGTCCTGAGCTCCTCTTTTGACAACAATGGCTTATCAATGATTAAAGGGGCCTGCTTCGGCTCAATCATTTTACATCCAGGCGGTGCCATGGCTTGCGAAGTCTCGCCATGCGCGGGCCGTCTGTGAAATCTTGCCCATATATTAGATTGTGCTCAAGCAAAAATGACCAGGGGCAGATACGCATTGCGTGAGAAATTTCTTACCTTGCACAAAAATATATCCATCCCGGCTCATTCCGTGAGGGTCGTATCCATCTTAATCTCCGCTGCAAGGCTTTAGGGCATTCTGAGGTCATATCAAGGATTGATACATGAGTGCCGGTACATTCCTCATTACGGGCATTCTCAACAAGGTGTGTACATTCCCTTGATTGGCCATGAGTCTGTGACGGCATCTGTTCAACTCTTGAAAGCTTCTAGCTACACTACTGGTTCGAATCGGGGCTTAAGCGCTAAGCCTATCTTTTCGTACCGTGTCTGGTGAACTATTGGGCTCGCTAGGGCTATTAGCTACCTGCCAAATATTCTCTACGTTCATAGCAACTACTTGAGCCAGTAGAGACTCGTCTCAGCAGCCTCTTCCTGCATGCTACTAGATTGCAGACATGCTGAAAGATATCAAGCAGTAACCCTATTCTGATGGTAGACTGAAAGCATCCCCCAGCGTCGTTAAGAAACGCGAGGATCCGTCGGGATGTATAGTAACAGGTGTGGATACGGCTGGAGCTCTCGTCTATGCGCGGCTCACGCTACTTCACCGAGTTTAGTCCTGTCGAATCGTGGAGGTTTGAAACAATGGCGGCTGGTTGAGCTAATCTTCTCGCTCCAATATTTTATGCGGCTTAGAGGCGCTGGCAAACCCCATGACAGATCAAAAGCATTGCCGAGGATACAAGGGTGATTGATGGTGGAATGGCAAACTCCCAGGTCCGTCAACGGAGGCTCACTCGGCCGGTCCGGTCCAGTGCCACTCCCGCGTGCACCCTGCTGGCTGGGCCTGCACCTAATCGCAGCATTGGGCATCATGTGCCATGTTTCTAGCCTCCAAGATACGACCAAAACGGCTATCAGACAATGGAATCCGATATCAACGCGGGGTTGAATGCGGAGGCGAGCCTCACCAAGCGGCAGTCTAGAACAATACAGGAAAGTGGCAGACAAATAATGCCGGTGGCTTCTGGCAGCTGATCCGGGGTTACAGCGCCGATTCACGGCCGATACAAGATAGGCATTGGCTTGTTCTATCTTGAGATGCAAGACCAACGGGGTTGAATGGGGCGCATCCGACGTGGGCATGATCCACTCGCCTAATCGTCCAATCCCAGTCTTGCCATTTGGTGTGAACCCGTCTCGCCGCCGGTCACCTGACCGGCTTGACAGCATCTTCACCGATGATAAGTCCTTCTAGCTCTCGGTGGCGTATCTCGGGCTGGGTCATGATGCGTATCACTCAGATAGAGGGATGGGGCATTAAATATCCCATCTCGCGCTGCCAAAATCATCCTGTTCATGATAATCATCTCCATCCAAGAAAGTCTATTTACAATTCAAAGATGTTGAGTTTCGGCTCCGCTCTCTTCTTTGTCCTTGCTGCCATAGTGGTATTAGCAGCTCAGCGTGTCTTGTTCAAGCCTCAAGTCGACCATAGCCACCCTCCACCACAGCTCAGCAGCACCAAAATAAGCTCACAGCCCCTTCCTGCAACATGGTACGGGTCCGAAAAGATTCACGAATTGGAAAGAAGGGCCATCTTTTCCAAGAAGTGGATCCTGCTCACTCACAAAATTCGACTTCCCGAGAGTGGTGCTTATATCCGCTACGAGGAGGCTGGCTTCAACTTCTTCCTGATCCGAAACAATGAGGGTATTGTCAGAGGCTTCCACAACATTTGTAGGCATCGAGCCTTCCCAGTCGTCACCAAGGACAATGGGACGGCCAGCATCTTGTCCTGCAAGTACCACGGGTGGTCATATGGATTCAACGGCCAACTGGCAAAGGCCCCCGAGTATCAGAACCTCAAGGGTTTCGATAAGAAGAAGAACGGCCTGTTCCCTCTCCATGTTCACGTCGATGAGAGAGGCTTTGTCTGGGTCAATATGGACGCCAAGCCGAAACCCGAAGTTTCTTGGAACTCTGACTTTTCTGGCATCGATCGCCTCGCACGACATGAGCCATTCAACCTTGACGACTACAAGTTTGACCACACTTCTCAAGAAGACATTGACTATAACTGGAAGACCTTGGCCGACAAGAACAGCTCCAACAGCAATATTGAGCAATTTTACACTACTGGTAAGGAGGCAGAGAAGGGTTCCAAGATAATCAATGATTTCTATTTCCCCAACGCTGCCATGACCTTCTCGTGAGTACTCAAGACACAAGACTATTGATCATTAAGCTAAAAAAGACTAGCCCTCATTTCTTTGTCATGGTGCGATGCAACCCTGTAGGGCCTTCTCGTTCATCCGTGGAGTATGAGGTCTTCAGGCACAAGGACGCCAGTGACGAGGACTTCAACCAGATCCATGATATCATCAAGCGCGCTTCTGAGGAGAATAAATCGCTGCCCAACCCTTCTGAGAAGAATTTCAACACAGGTATCCTGGTCAACGAGGCTCCCCTGTATTTCCAGAGCCAGGTCCGTCAACTACTAGAGCACCACAGCACTCTTGAGGAGGTGGCGAAGAAGGAGATACGACCCGCCCAGCAGATTCTAGACCAGACCTCTGAGCAAGACGAGAGCCTCTTCTCCTCTTGTTCGGGGTTGTCTTGTGGAAAGATCGCGAAGGAGTTGGCATGGTGAACAGGCATTCAATAGGGGTCAATGATCGCTGAGTAGGCAGGTAGGGCATGCAGGTTTGGAAATGGGTAGGGATAAGTGTCAATATAGGAGCTTGGTGCATATGTGGAGCTAAGTGGCTTTACACGAGCGTTTGGAAAGTTGTAATAATTGGTCTCATTATTAAAAACATTTCACTCGGCGCTGACTACATTCCTGTTCTCGTGAAACCTGGTCTCATTTTCGCTTGAAACGCGAAACAAAACCTCCAATGCGCTCCTTCACCTCTTTGTAGCTACTTTTCTCCTTCTCCTCCTTCTCCTCCTTCTCTTCTCCGTCTACCTGCAACGACTTGCTTTGCTCCTGTTCTGCTTCTTCCCTTTGCTTCTTGTGTTTCTTCAACTCTGCCTCTGGCTCCAGCTGGTTCGTGTTTTCGTTCATGACCTGCTGTGCAAATGAGACTGTCCCCTGGCCAGCCGTGGAATCCTCTCCCTCTTGGACCTGAACGTCTCCGTGTTCAAAAAGGTCAAGGACCTTGCCAGATCCAAATAGCCTCTCATAGACAGCCAAGGTAGTACCAAATTCCTTGGCCACACCGACTTTGATGGCGTCTAACAGCTGCAGTGCGTAGGTTTGGCAGTTATTGGTGATGAGATTGTAAGCCGGCTGTCTGTCTCGGATGCTTTGAATAACGGATTCACCTGAGCCAAGTTAGGAATGTATTCTATAACGGCCCTCCGCCAAAGAGAAGATAGTCATGGAGGACATGCGCAACTCACCAGCCCGTCGCGTTGCGTCATCGTTGAACCGCGTCTCACCGACTTTGAAGGTATGCCACTCTTCCCTGTTGATTTTCTCATTGGTATAAATGACGTCAAAGTTTTCATCCTGTGCCCGGTAATCTGGTCAACAATAAAAGTTCAGTGCTATGGAACAGAGAAACTCGCCATCCACAGTTGGTGAGCATAATCACCAACAAGCACGGCCCAGTGCTGCGTAGGATCCGGATACCTGTTGATCTTTTCGGTAATGATCTTACCCAACCCAGTGTCCTCAGCGAACCATTTTCCAGCAATGCCGCCCACAGGATGCCAGCCAACTTCAACTGGGCGAAGAGGGCCATTCATCACAGGGTCCGTCACAGGGACGACATTGGGCTGGTGGCCGAGACCCGCCGCATGTTTGAGGGCCAATTCTCCCTTGTTGAGATTCTTCTTGCTACATGGAACGGATTAATCCAACATGACCTATAGGGCAATCACTTGGGAGGGCGTGTGGGTAGCACCAGGCGGAAGGATGACTGAGGCAAAGAAAAATGGCGCATACAGGAACTCTCCCACCTTGTCCCTCTTCCTCTCCTTCTCTTCGTCCGACATCACACCTAGCAAGGGGAGAAATGCTTTAAGATGAGTGATGAGCCGCCCTCTAGGGGAGTATCAACGACTTGAGAGAAACTTGAGGATCAGGTCTTGGGCTCTCGAGCCGCGCACCACAAGTCAGCATACTGAGGGGCTGAGGGGCTGAGCACATTCACGTGAGAAATTTCACGGGCGTATCGTTGAGTGACGTCAGCCAATCACAACGCAAGCTATTGGTCTGACAGCTGGATCACGAAATTGGCGCGACGGGGAACATTCTTGGCTCTTGGCCATCATTCTCACGTAGAGAGACACATACATTGAATCTATGCACTGGCTATTATGTAGCACTGGTGTAAGGCTTAAAACTGATTCATGTAGTGATTCATCTGCTGCGTTGCAGCCAACGAATAATAACTCAAGCGCTCCTATCTTTCAGCCCTTTCCAACAAAAACATGGCGATCCATAGACTCGAGTTGTTCCTAGTGTCCCTTCCAAGCTTCCTTCAGGAGCTCTTCAACTCCAGTGAACTTATAGTCCGGGAGAATCTTGTTCCACTCATCCGACACGGTCCACACTCCCCGCGTCATACCGATCAGAACGCCAATGATGGCCATCTTGGAGAAAGACTCTACTTGGGACTTCGGGATAGAAGGCAGGTCAAGGCGAGGATAATTATCGGTCTTTAGCTCTCCTGCCGCCAGATCCTCCATCTTGAGCCACTCAATCGTGAAGGGCTCGCCTATAAAACGGCATTAGCGCCAAGTCTTTGACGGTTGACTACCAGGTACCTACCTCGGGTCTTTTCGCCAATGCGAAGCAGCTCCCCGATCGTGATTTTATCCCCCTGGATACCTCCGATAACGGGCCATTCCCCTTGATAATCGACAGCCCGAGCGATCACATGAGCAATGTCTTCAACGCTTGTGTAAGTCATTTCATCATCTAGAGAGCCCACGACGACAATGGCGCGTTTCTTTTCTAGGTCGATGTTGATGGGGAGTGTGGTGATATACTTGGACCGCTTGAAAGGGTGACAAAGATAATCCATAAAGGCGCCTACTTGAAACCGACAATACTCGAGGACCTTTTGTTAGGTCAGTTCCATTGCCTCGCCGATCCTGGTAATTCGAGTGCCCTACCTTCTTATCCTTGTTCAGATCCTCCAAGTACTGGCAGATTTCGACCTTGCCCGTATACCAGGGCATTGCATCAAGGGAAGAGGACAGTTTAGCGCCACTAATCATCGGTCAGAATATAAGAATTATGTCCGTCAAACGTGGTTGGAGTGTGATGTCTGTACTCACGTTGACCACTCGGATGGTGCGAAGCGTGTTACGCCAGCCTCAACCGACGCATCAATCAGATTCTTCTGGGCTTGGTTCTCTGGGTCAAGATGGACTGCGATGAAGGATAGCACCGTGTGAATGCCTTTGAGAAGCTGAGCCAACTCTACTTTGTCTTGATAGTTGGTCTGAACCCAGCGAACACCGGTAAAAGAGGGGAACTGAGAAGGGTCCTGCGACTCTTAGTCTCCCCTGCGATAAAATGATTTGCAGGGGCGGAAATTATCACCTTTCGGACCAAGGCAGTGATATCATGCTTTTCCGTGGCAACCAGTTTGTCGAGAACCTCCCTAGCAAGCTCTTGGATATCTCAGTTAGCAAACGAGAGTAGGAAAATGGTTGGTGTGAACTAACCGCTGGAGCCCCCTGCAATAGCAATCTTGACCATTTTCTGGACTCTTTTTAGCACTTGGGAAATAGTTGAGGTGTTGGATGAGAGGATGAAGTTGTTGGTTGCGGATTTAGACGAGGTGAAGAACCTGTGCTTTATAGTAATGTTACGTTCCTCACAAAATATTGAGACGACATGGTTGACGATGCAGCTCAATTATATTAGCTATAAGGAGGAACTACACCACCTAATTCACGTAACTAGGCACCCCGGCCTTGACCGCTATCAGAGTCGCATGGGTCATGATCCTGGGCTGAGCGGCGTAATCATGCTAGACCGGTTACGTGATCGGGACCGATCTACCAGCGGTCTCGGACTAATATAGAGTCTGACAAATCCACAAGACGTCAACTCTCACCTAACATCACCTAACATCACACTCCGGGCAAGAAACACAGCACAACTCGAACATCTTTACTTTCCGATAGATATGGTACCTGGGCGTATGGACATTACAAGTGCCGAAGACGAGCTAAGTGTAAGCATGTGCCCAACTGGGCGTTCCACAGCAAAACCACTAAGAAGATCCCAGCGTCGACGAGAGAGAGGCCGTCGTTCACAAGCTGCGTTTCGCAAACGCCAAGCTCAGGCCACTCAAATTTTGTCGGATCAGAATCGCCGTCTCATAGAGGGAGTTCAGATAGCCGTCGATGCAGCACGCGGCGATGAGCGACAAGAAATCCTTGACGCCATCGCCAACTTGGCCACAGTTGCTGGTATCGAGACCAAAGGCAGCCCATTGCGAGACACAGTGCCACCTTCTGGAGACGAGGATGTGTCATCCGATGTCTTGGCTGGTATTTTCAATGGCAAAACCAAGACTTCAACTAGTACTTGCATGCAAGTCTCTAACTCAGCACCACAGCGTCTTGATTGTGGTATATGGCTCGATCCACTGCATTACAGACGCGTCTTACTGCCGCCTCAAGACATCATCCCGTACCTAGGGCCTGGTTCAAAGACTCTTGCCGGCCAGCTTTTCTGGTCCGTAATGGGCCATAGTCTGAACGGTTGCAGGCATCCTCACGCGGAAGCTTCCACCGTTGTTAAGGCTGGGTTGGGCCACTCAAGAGCAACCCGGGATGTCAAGGTGTCTTTTATCAGAAGAATGGTTGAGGCGCGATTGGAATTTAGGAAAACCGGTTCCATTAGCCCCGAGCATGCCTCTGCAGCAGAAAACGACCTGGGTATGGTTCTGTGTAACCTGGTTGAAACCGATTATCGGGCCAGGGGGAAGGACCCCGACTTGTGGCTGTCTTGTGTCGCCATATCACAGCGTGTAAAAAGTATTGCTGGTAGCGATGCCTTTCTTGCTCTCGAGAAGGCAGCACAGGATGAGGGTGAGCGCGACTTGCGAGAAGCACTGCGTCGGGTAAAATGCAGGCTTTCCGACACGGGCGTTTGCTTTGGGGATGGACCTCGGTGGAACATCGACGTGGTAGATGGTGTGTTCCTCGATCCTATCCTTCAGGCGATGAGGAGGGGTTGACGGTGTAGACGCGCTGCGATGAGATTGCCTTTACTCAATTATTGAAGATGAGAGCATAGCGACGCTTGGGGTCGACGGCGGTAAAGAAGAGACGAATCCATACTAGAAATTGAGACAGAACATGTCAAACTGGAATCTCAAGTGAGATGGTAAATTTCACCCTCATTAGGCAGTATGCGTTTTCCATGTATACCTAGTTGTTGACTTCTATGACGCGTCTGAGAGGACTTGTCGGTCACGTTATCAAAGAACACAATTTGATACATAAGATAGCATTAAAACCCAATGCTAGAAAATACCGTAACCTTAATATAAGCTCTATGGCGATAGCCATAGTAGCTCGGTGGAAAGATATGTCTTATCATATAAGATAATACCTTTCCTTTTCCTCAGAGAGGATAAATGCCTTGGCCTCGTCCTTTGTTTACTATTAACACCTTCTCATCCTCCTCTTTCTTAAAATGGCCACTGCAATACGAAGAGTCGCAATCCTCGCCGGCGGGGATACAGAGCAAGACAGCTAGTACGCCAACATAAGGGCAGAAATTAAGCCCATAGCCTCCCACGAGAGACGCAAGTTCCAAAGAGAACTAAAAGAAGCCGGCCTCTTTAGGCCTGGCGATAGGCCCCTAATATACGATGACCTAGATGATAGTATGCGAATCGCCCTTCTTCTCTTCTACATCGGTCTCATGAAGCATACGGCGGATAAAGACCAGCGTATATACCTCGACAAGAAGAAAGAGAGATTCAAGGGAATACGGGATAAGCTATATTAAGACGAAGACCTCGGGACCGACGATTTATTCCTTATCGATCGCGGAACGTGTGCGGAGTGGCTGAAGGAGCTGCTGGATTTGGTGGAGGACCTGCGGCCACGATGACGAGGGGGGGGGTTAATCGGGCCGGAATCGATGGCAAAGTTGCACTGTCAGGGGGGAGACTTGGGGAGCTAGAAAGGGCATGGGGTTAAAAAGCTTGAAGGATAAAGACGCGAGTTAATTCACAATAAATCCGAACACATTGAAGCATAGGGCCTTGGGGGCAGGGTTGTCTCACCCACGGGGCGCCCTGTACAAGGGTTTCGCGTAGCACAGACTGGATCACGAGGCCACCATCAGGCACTGACTGTCGCAGTATCGAATGACAGGGGGTGAATCTGACGATGGTTGCTGTCAGGTGTTGGGATATAATAAGCCGAGACCATCCCCGGCCGAAGATTCTATTGCAAACCTCTATCGAGTATCCGTAATAGACAAGATGTATAATCAACCTTGCGTCAAGTTCTCTTACCTATCTTGCCCTTTGCTGCCTTGCTTAGCACAGGTCCCTCCACGAAAGGCACCCCAAAGCAGACTGATTGACACTCTCGATAGTCTCGATGCAGGCTTTTTTTCGAGCGAGGTAGAGCGGGTTCGCACCATGGAGGCCCTCTCCCTCGCTTTGAGTAGAGTTCAAAAGCCATGGGACACTGTCTGGCAGCACAACTGGGTAAACCCAGCTACTAACGCGTGCGTCAAGACATTGATCGATGCTGGTGTGTTCAAGCAATGGATCAGATCAGGGGGATCTGAAAAGACCTCCAGGGAGCTAGCCAAGCTCACAGGGACCGATGAGGCTCTCATCAGTAAGTCACAACTTTCTCTCTTCACATAGCTACGCTGACCGATCGATAGGACGCATGATGAGGCAGATCGCGGGCCAAAACTTGATCACCGAGACTGCTGAGGACACTTATAAGCCAACACCTTGGGTTTACTCTATCGCAGCAGATGAGGCACTGTCAAACACCGACGGAGCGCTCTATGACTTTGTGAATGGCCCTATGTTTAGAAGCCTACCTGCCTATCTCAAAGATGCAGCGTACAAGAACCCAATGGACCCAAAGAAGTGCAACTGGCCGTTCATGAACAAGTCTGATGCCACGCTGTTCGAGTCCCTTGGTTCTGATGCTGTTGCTGCCAAAGAGTTCAGCGATGCCATGGAGAGCCATTCCAAGTATAACATGACTCCCTGGCCTGAAGTCTACCCAACTCGCACCCTCGTGGAAGGCTCCAAGCCGGATCGTCCTCTGGTTGTTGATGTTGGCGGCAGCAAAGGTCATGATTTAGCAAAGTTCCACAAATGTCATCCGGGTATCCCAAAGGAAAGCCTGGTCTTGCAAGACTTACCTGATATTCTCGAGGAGCTGATGATCCCCAAGACAATCACGCCGCAGCCTCACGATTTCTTTACTCCACAGCCCGTCAAAGGGGCTCGAGTTTACTTCCTGCACAATGTCTTGCATGATTGGGAAGATCCTCAGGCGCTCAAGATCCTCAAACACCTAGCCGAAGCAATGGAAAAGGGTTATTCTAAACTCCTAATCTATGAGAGTTTGATCAGCAGAGTCAAGCCTTCTCCTCACGTGACTACGTCAGAGATTACGGCGATGACTGGTCTAGGGTCTAAGGAGAGAACCGAGACGGAGTGGCGGAGACTGGTAGAGAGGGCTGGACTACGCGTGTTGAAGATCTGGAGGCAACCGCACTCGGTGGAAAACGTCATCGAGGCGGAATGGGCTTGATTTAATGTATTGTCAAACCCTGTTGATTTCATTCTAGTCGGAATTTATAACTATATCATAGTAAAGAATCTTATTCAATAGCGAGCAAGCATGTTTTCTTATCTGAGAAAGAATATATTTATGGGCGTCTATAGCCGGCACCCTATCCCTCGTATTTGGCACCCTAAAAGTGGGGATTTATAGCGTGACTATAGTATACCTTTTAATCCCGGCGACTTACCTAAATTAATATATAATTAATAGAGTTTATTATATTTAATAGTCTTAATTATAATTACTTAATTATACCTATATATATAAATAAAGATATTATAATTATTATTAACCTAGCTTCTTAGTATTATAATTATACCTTAAACTTATTAACCTAAGGCTAATTAACCTCTAGTGCCCTTTAATTAATTAGCCCCTTAAATTATATTATAAATTAAAGGTTAAGGCCTATAGCTTTATCCCTATTAAATATAATCCCTTTTAATGCAGTAATAGCTATAGCTATAATATTAGCTATTATATTTTATATAAGTTCTTAAGTTATAAATATTTTATTATTATTATTAATTAAGATTAAGTTATTAAATAAGGTGCCTAGATTAGCCTTATCTTCTAAGTATTAAAGAGCTTATTAATATAAGTATTATATCTATATTCTAAGCTTATAAGAGTTATAAGTAGTTACTTAATAAAGGCCTTAAGTAGTATTTAAGGGTATAAATAAGAAAGGCATAGTTTATATAATAACTAGGGCTATAGAAAGAGGTGCTTATAATGCCCTTGCCTTAGTAGCCTTATAGGCTTTTATATACTTAAAGAGGCTAGGGTTATAATAAGTGCTTTAAGAGGCAGCGGTTTTCTTAGTAATAATAGCTCCCTTTAATTATCTCTTTCCCTTAATAATATAAGGCTTTAAAGGCACCTTTATTTATTATAGCTATTACTTATTATAATTATAATCTTAATATTAGTATTTATTAATATCTTTTAGCTTAATAAGCTCTTAATTATAAAGCTAGCGCTAAATTATATACTTATATAATAGCCTAAAGGCTATAATAATAAGGTATATATTATAGATCTCTTAACTCTAATAAGAGGTCTAAGTATTACTAAAAGCGGAGGGTAAGAGGCTAACTCTAGTAGCTCTATTATTAAAAGTAAGATATAAATATAAGGCAAAGTGTAAAGTAAGGGTATAATTATATATATATATTAAGTTATTCTTTTTTTATCTAAAGGCTATTAGATTTATTATTTATATAAATAAATTAATTAAGTAATAAAACTTATATTATCTAGATATATAATAATTACTAGGGTCTTTAAAAGCTAAGCTATCTTAGCTAAGTTTAACCTAGTTATCCCTATATCCTCTTATCTTAGTCTAATAATAAAATTATTCTTAATTACCTCCTAGGTATTTCTTTTCTCTAAGATTTCTTTATTTTATTTATTAAAAATACTTATCTTTTTAATTCCCTTATTTTTCTTATATATTATTAAAAAAATTCTTATTTTACTAAAGTTAGCCTATTTCCTTAGGCTTATTAGTTTTATTAGCTTATTTAATAATTTTAATAGTTTATTTCTTAGGTTTTATAAGCGATTTTTAAGTAATAATTAACTTTATAATATCTCTATATATAATTATATTATTATAAGTAATATTATTTTATAAGGCTAAGGTTATTTATTTATTAAATAAATCTTTTTATATTAATATTAGTTTTAGCTTATAAATAATTATATTTAGCTAATTATTAATAAGATATTTTTAAATTTCTTTAATTATATATCCCTTAATTAATTTATTAAGTTTATTAATTATTTTATTATATTTAATAATTTATTTCTTAATACTTAGCTTTATATTTTTATATATAATTATTTATATTACTTAATTATTAATTTCTTCTTATTAATTACTAAGATCTTTATTATATTAATTAACCTTTTTTATTAATTTCTTTTATATATTATTTAATTTTTATATTTTTATAATTACTTAGTTATAAAGGTTAATTATATTTATCTTAAGGTTATTAACTTTCTTTAAAGTAATAATTAATTTTATTATAATATTAGCTATAATTATAAATATATTATTATTAATTTTAATTTATTTATTATTATTTCTAGAGTTTAAATATCTTTTAATTTATAATATTTATATCTATTATATAATTATAAGATATCTTATAATAGTTTTATTTATAGTATTATAAGGGTTAATAAAATAAAATAATATAAGCTTAGCTTAATTAAGAAGGTAATTAATATATTATTTCTTATTACTTTAGCTTTTATTATATTTAGGTATTATAATATATCTTAATAAATCTAGGTCTTTTTAATTATAAATCCTTTAGCTAGGCTATTAAATCTATAATTAATATAACTTCTTTTTTATATAATTTTATTTTCTTTATTAATATTATTAAAAAGTTAATTATTTATAAGGTTATTAATTTCTTATTAATACTTATAATAAGATATCTCTTTATTATTTTTTAAGAGATATATTAAAAATAAATATCTCTTATTTTTCTTTTTTTTTAATAATAATAATTTAATTTCCTCTAAGTTAAATAAATAATTACTTTTAAATATATTTATAATATAATTAAGCTTTTTATAAATAAGGTTAATATTATTATTATTAAAGAAGTCTTAAAATAAAGTCTTATTTTATTTATTAATATTAACTTTAATACTTAAGGTATTAATTATCTTATTAATAATATTAGTTTTATTATTTTCCTTAATATTATTAATTATATTAATATCTTAATTAAGTTTAGCTATATTCTAAGAATATTTAATATTATTAGATTTATTTCTAATATAATTTATCCCTAGTTCTAGGATTAGGGTTATTATTATAATAAAAGTTTATTAAGATTAATAATAGCTAATTAGCTTTATAAAGTATATTTTCTTAATTTAATTAATTTTAATAATAAGTATTTAGGTTTATTAATAGCTTATTAATTTTAATATTAGTTATTTAAGTAGTTTTTTTTATAATAATATAAAAATAAAAATTAAATAAATTTTTATAAAATTAATAATTTTCTTTTATATTTATATCTTAATAATAAATTTAATAATTTAAGTAATTTAACCTTATTATATACCTAAGGGGAAAATTAAGGTAATTTAATAAAAGATATATAGTTTTTAATATAATTAAGCTATTAAGCCTAATGCCTTTTAATATAAGAGTTAATATTTAAATAAGCTTTATAATACTACTATGCCTAATACTTTACC
>RZGM01000143.1:0-61988 GCA_027886205.1 Fusarium piperis | reverse complement strand
ATATAAGGCCTTTAAGATATTACTCTTAAGTCTTAATAAAGATATATTAATAATTAATAAAAAAGACTTATTACTTAATTATATAATAACTAAAGATAATTAAGTTAACCCTTTAAAGGTTTAATAAGGGTTATAAGATTACTAAGAGCTTCTTTAAGTCTAATAGCTATATAAGGCTAATTTACTTTAAGTAAGCCATAGCCTTTATAAGGTTTTACCCTAATAATATTAATATATTAATAAGATATATTAATATAATTATATATTACTAGGCTTTAATACTTAACTTAGTAATTAGATATATATATTAAATAATTTATATAAGAGCTATTATTTTCTATAGTATTTATAAATATACTTAGGTATTATTATTATTAATTAAGCTATTATTATTAAAATAAGAAATAAGTTAATTATTTTTATTATTATTATAAATTAATAATATATTTTTAATATAATAAGGTTTATTAAGGCAAAGTATTAAGTATATTAGTATTATAAAGCTTATTTAGGTATTAAGTTTTATATTAAAAGGCATTAGGCTTAATAGCTTAATTATATTAAAAACTATATATTTCTTACTAAATTACTTTAATTTACCCCTTAGGTATATATTAAGGTTAAATTACTTAAATTATAATAATATATACTTTTTATTATTTATATCTTTCTTAATATAGCCTTTAAGAAATAAGTCTCATTTTATACCTTCCTAATTAAGCCTAGTATCATTTCGTAATACCCTTTAAGGTATATCCCAGGCTGTCACATTTAATCAGAGTGAGAGTTTTACTTTTCCAGCGTGTTTTCCTTCCTCTTTAATCCTAGTCCCCCCACGCGCATGGATAGACTTTCCCTCTCTGTCTTAGTCCACATCCCGTGAGTTGTCAGAATCCTCCGCAACGGTCGCAACGGCAGGAACAAGTCAATCACATCCACTTAAACGAGGGATACATTGTCACACACCAAGCTACGCCTATAGATGAAGTCCTCAGCATAAATGGGCATAGCAGATGGTCACTTATCGCTCTAACACTGGAGCGAGGTACGGAGAGTAGGTTTCTGACAGCTCATGGGGTATGGTGACATGCCTGACATTTTTCGGCGCCGAGGCCGGGCTTGGTAAGCCGACAGGACGTATCTCCCTAATATAAGACGGTGCTCGGTTCAATGCTGGCATGATGTTTAACCTATGGATCACCTCATTATCTTTGCCTCTCATCTGCAACCATTGGTCTAAACGAACTAGAGCCTTATCGCAATTATCACCAGCCTAAAACGCAAACATGAGCAGCAATCCTGCAGGGGTATGTGTCCCAAGTCACTAGTCGTCCCGATGTCGTTTGATAAAGAAATGATGTTTTCTAACGACTGACAGCTCCGGGATCCTTCCCTTTTGAAAAGCCTCTCCTTCGTCAATGGCAAATGGGTTGCCGCATCCTCTGGCGCAACCTTTGAGGTTGAAAGTGAGCCGACGCGTCTGCTCCTCGTTTCCATTATTGATCATTGGCTGACACGATTGTTCCCTCCCTCGCGTGTTTAGACCCGGCCACGACTAGAGTTATTAGTTCGTGCCCCGAGTTCGACGTGAAGGATGCCGAGGCCGCTGTCGCCGCGGCTGGGGAGGCTTTTAAATCTTACCGCCAGACGAAGCCTCGTGAGCGTGCTCAGCTCCTGCGGAAGTGGTACGACCTCCTTGTCGAAAACGCTGACGATATTGGGCGCATTATCACGCTCGAGAACGGCAAGCCGCTGGCCGAGGCAAAGGGCGAGTGCATTTTTGGCGCCTCCTTCCTTGAATGGTTCGCCGAGGAGGCTCCCCGGATGGGTGGCGACTCACTCCAGGCTTCCAACCCAGCCTGCCGGATCGTCACCGTGAAGGAGCCCGTCGGCGTTTGTGGTCTCATCACCCCCTGGAACTTCCCGGCGTCCATGATCACCCGCAAGGCCGCCCCAGCCCTCGCTGCCGGTTGCTCCATCGTGATCAAAGTACCGGCGGAGACTCCCCTGAGTGCTCTCGCATTGGCTGAGCTCGCTTCCAGAGCTGGATATCCACCTGGAGTTATCAACATTATTACCACCTTCAAGAACACCCAGGCGATTGGTGAGGTGCTAACTACCCACCCCATCATTAAGAAGTTTTCTTTTACTGGCTCTACGCCCGTGGGTAAGCTCCTTCTGAGGCAGTGCTCGTCGACCATGAAGAAGACGTCGTTTGAGCTCGGCGGAAATGCTCCCTTCATCGTATTCGAGGATGCAGACCTCCAAGAGGCCGTCAAGGGCCTGAATATTTGCAAGTTCCGTAACACTGGACAGACCTGTGTGTGTGCCAACCGCGTCTTCGTTCACGAGAGCATTCACGACAAGTTCGTGGCCCTGGTAAAGGAGTCGCTCAAAGCAGTCAAGGTTGGCAACGGCCTCGATCAGGGGACCACACATGGGCCCCTCATACATGCCCGGGCGGCCGACAAGGTTGCCGCCCTCGTGGAGGATGCCATTGCACAGGGGGCTCAAGTTGTCTCGGGAGGCCAAAGGTTGACCGAACTCGGCCCCAACTTTTACGACATCACTGTCCTCACCAACATGAAGCGAGGGATGCGTTCCTGCTCCGAGGAGATCTTTGGTCCGATCGCTGCCATCTACCCCTTCAAGGATGAGCAGGAGGTCATTGAGCTGGCCAACGACTCCGACTTTGGCCTCGCCGGCTACTTTTATAGCAGAGATGTCGGCCGCTGCTGGAGAGTGGCCGAAGCCCTCGAGGTCGGTATGGTTGGCGTCAACTGCGGTACGTTTTCCATGTCTCATGTTCCTCCCTCGAAACGAATACACGAAGAACTCCTGGCTAACACTGTCTTGTCCTTTTTTCTCTTGCAGGCCTCGTTAGCGACGCCGTTGCGCCGTTCGGCGGAGTTAAGCAGAGTGGTTACGGACGTGAGGGTAGCAAGTACGGCCTGGATGATTTCACAATTACGAAGATGATCATGACCAACGTCGGCAATTAATGAAAATGGCACCTGTGCATTTTCATATTGCTGAATAGCTAGAAGAGTAGAGAACCAAAAAACTAAAATAAGAAACCTCGATGTGAGAATTCACGCTTGGCGATAGATGGGTTTTCTCAGAAGCCGAATCCATGAGCCATTGTCACTTAGTGTAGGCAAACCAGGCGATTAAACAATGTAAACGAAAATAAAAGCATTGCGCACATTTGGGCTACTTGGACATCTGAAAGCTGTAGAATCATGCTTGTGCAACCTTGTACATGATGTGCTTAAGCGCAAAATGTACATTTCTTGAGCTTTCATGATTCTAAAATCGATTGGTGCTAAAAACCAAGTCGTTATCATCCCGGTAGGCAAAGCTTCCACGACGGAAGACACAACTCTCTCTCTCTCTCTCTCTCTCTCTTGTGTGTGTGCAAGCGTGTCCATGTCCGCGAGTAGAGAGGTCTGCCCGAGCCATGGTTCGAGTCAGATAAGGAAGAAAGACAGGTCTCGGGTTTTTTCCCAGGGTGCTTGCTTGCTACAGTTGTGTCCAGGTTTGCCCTGTTTAGAACAGATGCACGAGCTCCAATCTTGGCTAGAAGTGTTTGATCTGTGACGATAGGCTGGTGTTTCCAACAACGGAATCTGGATACGCCAGGAATCTCTTTACAGTGCAGCGAGGCGATCTTGCCAAGGGTTAAGGTGGATATCCGCTCCATTATTGGTAATCGATGTGATGTGCGGAGTATGACCCAAAAGAGGTAAATGTAGCCTACCGGGAAACGGTAACCCTGAGTGGCAACCATATTACCCCTCACCTTATGAGGCGGGGCATAGCTAGCTCTGTGGAGGCATGGTAATCTCCCATTTGTCAATAGGCTCCCAAAGGAGCTTTTAGATAACCAGGTTTCAATACTGTACAAGACGGCGGCAAAGCCTGTTCTAAACTTCTAGGTGCCAGAATATCCCTTTTCGAGATGACATACATCTTGACGGAACTTGCGATTCTGGTCTCCAATCAGGCATGTCTCGGCGGCCCCATCAGCGGCATCCAAGTTGCGGGCTGTCTGCCGGCCATGTTTCCTACACCTCCCCAGGGATGGATAGCACAGGTCTAGAGAGGTCCTATGCTGGCTTGTGGCATTCGCACGCTGATGATGGCAAGAGCTGAATCTACACACTGGCGCTCGTGCGCGCCTCAGTACATAAAGTAAGTCGAGCAGCTGTCCATGTCCCGGATGAATCTCTCCCTCGCCGTGTTCCAAGGCGACGTGTTGTGCAGCGTCAGCTCTGAAGTCAGGGTGGTCTTCTCCCATATCTTCTCCGTCGAATTCATCATGTACTCTCTGGAGCGATCGCGGTACGCATCCGTAATGTCAGTGTGACGCTGCCTCACCCAGTCACGGTCCTCCGGCGTGATAGCCTCACGCGCCGCCATATAGAACGGGAACGTGACGAAGGTATCTGGACCACAGCCGGGCTCCAGGGTCTTCATCAGGTGAAACAGGTGCCTCCGGATGAACTGGACCCGCGCAGACTCTGTCGGATCCACAAACACTCGCCGCATGAGTAGCAGCTGTGCTGTCCGGAAGAAGCATTCACCCACAACGTCGAGCTCCGCCCGGTGGTCCGCCGGCACCTGCGGCTGCGCTGTCCTGTCCTGGCTGTCATTGTTGTCGTCCCGTACATCCGAGTAATATCCCTGACCCCACACCCGCATATGCATCTCGAGATCGAAGGCCTTGGCCTGGATGCTGTCCTGCGAAGAGCAGCCATCTATCAGATCAGCACCGAGAAGACTGATCTCGGCCAGGAAGCAGAGGACACGCGGTGGGCAGGCGTGGATCTCGTAGAACGAAGGCTCTAGCTCCTCGACGCCGTTTCCAGGTTGATACATGTAGAAGTCAGAGGGCGCTATGGGGCGGCGGAAGCGGAGAAAGGAGAGCACAACATCCGCGAGCGCAAAGCGATGTACAAACAGCCGCGCAAAGATAGAGCGGGGGGGTCTATGCAAGTAGTTGAGGTCCCTCAGGAAATGATGGGCGCACTTCAGATGCACCTCGGCACTACCTATGCCAGTCGTCAAGGTCGAGGACATCTGCATCATGACGGTGCCCAGAGCGACTTCTCTTGGGCACAGGGTTGAGAAAATCCCCCAGTTGTCGCGTGACCCCGGCAGCGACGGGCTCCTGTGGGCTTCGTCCGGCGTCTCGGAGTCCAGGAGGAGGTTCAGAGCCGCCTGGAGAGAGCGCAGTGCCCTAGACTGCCGCGAGGACAGGATGCTGGGGGAACTGCGGCCACAGTTGTACATGTGGCCAGTTGCAACTGATAGAATGCTGTGCAGCAGGATGGGGTAGGACAGGGAGAGTACGGCTAGTGTCTGGAAGGGATTGTGACCGCTGTTGTACGCGACCATGTGGACCGAGACTCGTTTGACGACTGCCGATGAGAGTCAGCTTTAAGAATCGACCGTGGGGAGTTGACGGCAACTTACAGTATGAGAATGCGATCTGCTCCCCCGTGGTCTCGAAGATCCGATAGTGGACGCCGCTAAACGTAGCATCGATGACCCATTCATTGGCATCGGCCGAATCCCATTCCTCATTCGCAGAGTCTGAGGGATGCTCCGAGCTGGCGCGAGTGGGCAGGTCATGCTCCCCCGACACTGAGCAGTCGGGATCCTGCTCCCCTGAACCGGCAACAAGGCTGCCTCCACTCTTCTGTGAGAGAGTCACGACTTGACTCTGCTCCGTACTATCCAGCGGCATCCCTAGCTGTGATGGATAGCTGAGGTGGGCACCGAGACGGGCATCGGCCTGCTGCGCTGGCTCCTCCGGGGATTGTTGCGGGTCGCATGAGCCTGTTCCGTGAGGATCTTGTGTCAAGCGGGGCGACGGCGTCTCAGTCGTCTCGCCGCCGGCATCCTGGCCCTGCCGAGGGACATTCTTGTCGGTGCTGCTGACGCTGTCGTGGTTGGTGTTGCTTCCAGCGTGGGCGGTGTTGGTGCTGCTGGTATCGCTGGTGTCTCTACCCTGGTTGGTGGGCTTGCCATTGTCACGCAACGAAGGATCAAAAGAGGCAATGCTACGCGTGTTAGTCCACCTCAGACTCAGGCGATAGTCGCAGTTGATGCCACGGGTACGACACTGCTCGCAGGCAGGGCGTTGTTCGTCGCATTTCCTGCGTCTCCGTCGGCAGGAGGTACAACCTTAGTCGTCGACGTCAGCACTGGGGACGGGGACCACTAAGCTCGGCTGGGCAAGGCTGGGCTGGGCTATTCACAAACCAGAGCGTGATCTTGGCGGGACGTGTGTTGGCGGCATCGGGGTTTGATGAAACCGTGCCTACTACCTAGCTGAGGAGCCTCTTGTTCTGTCGCAAGAAGCAAAGATAGGCTACTCGCAAGAGGGAGAATCGCGGGTGGCTTCGTTGCCATTTTGGGGTGCGGCGGGTATTTGAGGTGGGATTGGTAAAGTGCGGGGATGTGGTGGCTACAAGGTCCCGAAAGAGTAATGACCAACGGCCTATTTTTCAAGTGAGATAGAGGCATTCCGATTGGCAGCGATAAAGAGAAGCTCGCAGTCGGCCGAGTCAGTCCAGGCTGTAGTTAGCCGAGGGCTTGGGCCCAGACCTCGTTGGGAATAGTGTCAGATGGGTGAATGTTGGCAAGGGTGCTTATCTCGCAGAAAACCGAGTCAAACGCGCCCTTGGAACAATGAATGAGTCGTCTTGCCGAGAGCCGAGCTACCAAAAACGAACAGGGTCTGGCCGTGCGGGGGTAACTATGAGCAAGAAGACTTCCTCCGGTGGTGGCAAGACTCCAGCAGGTCCAGTGTGATATCTCATTATATACTGTAATGGCGATGAAGGAGGTGCCTCCAGATTGTAAGCTAAAACCTTGCGAGTGACTGCACCAAAGTCTTGCCACCACTGAGGGGATACATTGTACAGTAACAGCAGCTGGGAGTGGTGACTCCGCCAGGGACACCTCTGTCTTGTCCCTCTAGCCCCAAGATGGGAAATATTTCAATGTGTAAAGATTATGTCATGTATGTATTTATTCAGGACTAAGCTGGGCTTGATTATCCATCTACAAGTCATGTAACCGGTTGAATTCATCTACCACTTCTCTGGCCCTCTTGACAATCTCAATGCATCCCGGCGAGTCAGAATGGCAGCAGAGAGTGGTGGGGTAATCCTTGACAGGCATGTCGATCACCTTGCCGTTGACCGAAGTGACCTGGCTGTCAAAGATCTGCTGGCGTACATGGGCCTCAAGTGCGTCCAGCTCCCAGGGCTGCTTCTTGCGGTCGATAACCAGAGTGCCGTCGTCGTTGTACTTGACGTCACCGAAGTATTCAGCCCAGAAGTTGAGGCCGGCCTCCTGGGCGGCCGTCTCCATGTGCGTTCCCGCAAGCCCGATGACGCTAACGCCCTTGGGTACAGCTGCCCACACGGCCCTCGCGATCTCCAGATCGCGCACCATCAGACCGTACAGAGCACCGTGAGGCTTGACGTGGTGCAGCTCGACCCCCTCCCGGTCGAGAAAGTGCTTGAGCGCGCCAACCTGGTATACCACGTTGGCCGTGTGCTCCTCGGGCGACAACGCCATCGGGCGTCGGCCGAATCCTTGCACGTCCGGAAGGCCGGGGTGTGCGCCGGCCTTGATGTTGTGTGCCTTGCAGAGCGCGACCGTCTTGGCCATGACCAAGGGGTCGCCGGCACTGGAAAGGCCAGGCGTCAGCCTTGTCCAAGCCTCGAGGAGCGCCGATGGAGCGGGGTGGGGGTGGGGGACTCACTGGAATCCGCAGGCGATGTTGGCCTGGTCGACCATGGGTAGCAGCGCTTCGTCAGGGCCGCACGCATAGTTGCCGTAGGCCTCGCCCATGTCAACGTTGATGACGGCCTTGTGCTGTGTCGGCGCCATAATTCCAGGAGATTATGCAAATGCTGTTGGTGGGGTACGAGGTTGAGCTGCGTTGGAGGGATTCGAGGCAGCGGTTTCCAGATATCCAGGGAGTGTTTATATATCGAGGTCATCTGCATGTAGAAAGGCAGAAGGACTGGACTACCTGGACCGAGGCGGGCAAGGGTGTGGGACCCTCTGCTGAGCCCCTCTCTGGAGCCCTGCATAAGTTGACTATTGCGAGGGATAGATTTTCCTAATAGAGTATCGCTTATCGGGCTTGCTGAACGCCAAGTCGAACCAGGTGGCTGAACTTGACAGCCGGCTCTATCCATTGCCTAACCCCACACGCCAAGCCCTTAACTATGCAGTGCTATCTGAATTTGTCGAGTGTTTACGGGGCTTAGTCCATGCGGGCAAGACCTCCGGTTCGGGCAGGATGCAGTTCCAAGAGATGCCGCATCAAATCCTTTGGAGATCCTTTATTGTGCGAGCGACAATCCGGGCCGCCTCATTGGTCCGCACACCACATGCTCGCCCAGCAGGTTGCCTGCGGTTGCCAAGCCGGACAGAAGAGTTATAGAGGTCGCCCGTGATGTAAGCAACGTATGTATGGATAGTTCGACTCGACGCAGTCGTGCAAAGACTGGATACATGGCATAACAATCTCTACAGTCTAAGCTTGTCGTCTGAGGGCTTGCTAACTATCTATTCAACCACCTATGGCTGCGGGCTAATATCCACCTGCCGAGCACAATCTCCCCAGGGGCGAATCCAGTTTGGGGTAAAGGAATCCAGCGTTGTGAAGCCAGTGTCGATGGACAAGCAATATATCGTGCGCAGGGCGTTGACCAGACACGCAATGCCACAGATTTGAACACCTTGTGGTGTGTATCATGATCTAGACCATTCGTTACCCAGCCAGGGACCAGATATATTCTACTCGCCCGTAGCAGTTAGGAACCGGAAATCCGCTCCTTGATCAGCTTGGTTTACGCTCTCCGCGTACAGTTTGCAATAACCTCTGATAGCCGCCTTAGGCTTCCTGCCTCCCTTGTGTCCCGACGGCTGTGAGGCTGCCTTCTCCGCCCAGCGCTTCTGAAGCTCCTCATCGCTGACGTCCAGCTGCAGAAGCCGCCTTTTGGCATCGCACGTGATCATGTCGCCGTTTCTCACGGCGCCTAGCGGACTCCCAAACTCGGCCGACTCGGGCGAGATGTGGAGAACGATGGTACCGCCTGCTGTTCCGCTCATGCGTCCGTCACTCAGTCTCAGCATGTCAATCACGCCCTGAGCCGCCAGCTTGCGGGGAATCGGGATCAGTCCGGCTTCGGGCATGCCAGGGTTGCCAATAGGGCCTATACTCTGGAGGACGAGGACTGAGTCGGGTGTCACGTCGAGGTCTGGCGAGTCAATCCGTCGAGCCAGATCGTCTGTGCCAGAAAATACGACGGCTCTGCCAGTATGCGACATCAGACTGCGGTCCTTGGAGGCCGAGGCCTTGAGGATGGCGCCCCGAGGTGCGAGGTTGCCTCGGAGGACAACCAGGCTAGAGCTCTCATATAGAGGGTCTGACAGGGGTCGGATGATCTCGATAGAATACGGAAACGTCCTAAAGTCGACCGCGTCCAGGACATCGCCAAGGGCCTTGCCCGTGATTGTCAAGGCCGACAGGTGGAGGAGTGGGCGGAGGGTATTGAGCAAAGCAACCATGCCACCGGCGTTGTGGAAGTCTGTCATGTAGTTGTCGCCGCTGGGTTTTAGATCGATGAGCATTGGGGTTTTCCGGCCAATACGGTCGAAGTCGTCGAGGGTGACCTTTCCGTTCAGTTCGGGGTGTCGGTTCACGATGGCCATGAGATGAACGACGCCGTTTGTACTTCCGCCGATTGCCTGGAGGACCGTAATGGCGTTGTATATGGATTCTAAGCTGATGATGCTTTGTGGGGTCCGCTTGACCATCGCCGCCTCAACGGCGTTGCGACCAGTCTCCTCGGCGATGCGTAGTCTGGCAGAGGATACTGCTGGAGCGTTCGCGCCTTTGAGGGGGATTAATCCGAGGGCAGCCGTCACGCAAGCCATTGTGCTTGCTGTGCCCATGACACCACAGGTACCCGCCTATGAGACGTCAGCTAGGAAACCCTCAAGGAAACGAGGAAGAGGAAGTAGACTGGACAAGCTGGACGCTGGTCGACCATTACTTACAGTGGGTGCAAGCTCTTCGTTGATTGCCGAAATGTCTTCAATATCTATTGTGCCAGCCCGAAATGCAGCCCAATTGTTGCGGCAATCCGTGCAGGCACCAATTCTCTTGCCTCGGTGGCTACCTGGCATCATAGGTCCTGTTATGAGTGGGAGGACGGGTTTGTTCGCCGAGAGACCACCCATTATCTGAGCGGGCACTGTCTTGTCACAGCCTATGTCCTTGGTCAATGTCCATGCTGGTTTCGGAGGGTATTATGGGCAGACAGACCACCGATCATAATGCAAGCGTCGATGGGTTGGGCCCGTATCATCTCCTCAGTATCCATACTCATGAGATTCCTCAAAAACATGCTAGTTGGGGACGAGAAGGACTCATGGATACTGATGGTCGGGAAGTCAATGGCTAGGCCGCCGGCCAGCTGGATGCCTCTTTTCGCGGCGTCGATGAGCTGGGGCACATTGGCATGACAAGGATTAAACCCTGAATACGTGTTGATGATGCCAATCACCGGACGCGAGAGGGCATCCTCGCTATAGCCAAGAGCCTTGATGAAGACCTTGCGCAGGAACAGGGAGAAGTGCGCATCTCCGTAAGCTGTCAGTCCCTGCCGAATGCCCGAGGCCGCGACTATCGGCTTGCTCAGGTCATAGTCCGGGCTGATCCCCTGTGAATTCTCGGGTGATGCCATGAGGGAGGAAACAGTGGTTGACTGGATGAGTGAATCGCACGGTGGGACTATGGCGAGTGGATGACGAGGAGTCGTGGGAGCTGCGGGTTTAAGTACAGAGTATACTAACTGTGGAAACATGGCTGCGGACTCGGCCGAGTGCATGGAGAGCACCTAGCCATGCATGCCCTGATGTGCATATTGTCAACATGTCGTCTTGACTCGTGTGAGCGAGTCTCAGGGAAAACCTGCCCAAAAGAGGCATGGTCTAGCGTTGCGAGCTTGTGGGATTAAATGGGGACTATTGGTATGGCTCGCCTATACAACCTCGTGCAACAAATCATAATCAACAGACATGATAACAGTTGTAACTGAAACCAGAAAGCTGTTTAGAACAAGTCAAAGGGTCCGCCAGGAAGCCTGCTCGTGTATTGATGGAACCAGTACTGTCGCTAATAAAATGCCTGGAGGCCAGTGATTGCCCGCCCAAGAATCAATGAATGGATATCACTCTGACCCTCATAAGTCTGAGCAACAAACAAATTGGCTGCGTGGCGCCCAATTCCATACTCGTCACTCACAGCGTTGCCTCCAAAGATCTCCTGCAACACCCTAGCGTGGCGAAGGGAATTATCGCAGTTTTGCCGTTTGATGATGCTAATCATTTCCGGGGCAGCTTTGCCCTGATCCTTCAACCTCCCAACCTGGATAGCAGCAACAGTACCGTACGCAGCATCCGACATGGCGTCAGCAAGCTTCTTCTGCACCAGCTGATACTTGGCCAGTGGGTTCTTGAACTGCTTTCGCTCCAATGCGTAGGCCCTTGCCCGCGATATGCAATCCTCCAGAGCCCCCATGACACCCAGGGCGATTCCCAACCGGGCACTATTCAAACAGGTGAATGGACCCTTCAGGCCTTCAATGTCAGGGAACATGTTCTCCTCCGGTACAGGGCATTCGTTTAGGTGGATCTCCCCGGTAATTGAAGCCTTCAGAGCATTCTTCCCCTTGATCACAGGCGTTTCCAGTGTGCCAGCTGGGCACTGTGACCTTTCGAGAATGAAGCCACGTATGCGACCTGTTTCTTGCAACTTGGCCCATATAATCAGAACATCTGCAATTGGAGAGTTTGTGATCCAAGCCTTGCTCCCGGATAGGCTGTAGTATCCCTTTCTCGTGGGATGGGGCTTGGCAATGGTCTCCATGGACGAAGGGTCGCTGCCATGGTCGGGCTCTGTCATGCCAAATGCACCGACCACTTGGCCTTTCACCAATCCCGGAAGGAATCTTTCCTTCTGCTCTTTGGTACCAAACTCATGGATAGGACCGATCACGAGGGACGACTGGGCGGACATTGCCGTCCTATAGCCGCTGTCGACGCGCTCAACGGCTCTGGTAATCAAGCCGTTTGCGACGGTGGACACACCCGAGCATCCGTAGCCCTGGATAGTCGCTCCCAGGAGACCGACTTCTCCCATCTCCTCCAGAATCCGCTTGTCAAAGTGCTCGTCTCTATATGCCTCTGAGGGCTGTGAGTAAAACTGGCTCAGGATGGATTTTGAGGTTCAACATACGGAGCACTCGTGGGGCCAACTGTTCCTGGCAGTACCGCTCTGCTGACGCTGATACCGCGAGCTCTTCGTCTGTCAGAAGACTTTTCGTGGCCAACGGATCCTCCCAATCGAAGGCGGCCATGGTGGATGATGAATTGAGCCGCCTCCCCACGAGAGGAAGTAGGACTCGACGGGGTAGGAAGATGGGTCTCTGTGAGACACGGTGAAGAGTTCTCGTCGCCATGGCTTCGGTAGTTTGGTCTCGAGGAAAGACAGTGACAGGATAAATGCAATAGTTGTTACGGCGGTTGTGTTTGTGGTGTGTTGGTGTCCTTCTTTGGTCATTTAAATATTTCCAGACGCTTAGATGTGTTGAAACGGCGTCAAGGTCCATACGCCGAGGCTACGTCGCGACACGGAGCAGCCGGGGCTTGGCAAAGGGCGGCGAGATGTCCAGACTCCCGAGAGGAGAGTCGTGGCCAAGGTGCCCCGCGTGCGGCAACTATTTCCTAATCGTGGCAGGAACTTTGACTGTGTGTGGGCACCTCAAGCACCTTCAAAAACGCGGGCAATAGAAGGGAGGGCTTGCTTGTGGCGCCGGACGTTTGCACAGTTCTGATGACCAGTGCTCCTGGATGGCATGGCATGGCACACACTGCCGAGAGAGGATAAGCTTCTCACGCGGGGCACATGATATATGGGGAGGCATGCATAATCCAACTGATCACTCCGAGACTGCATTGCCGAAGTCTGAGCTGCTCAACTCCCGGCCGTAAGCCACTCCTGCATGAGCGCCTCCCAAATCCCGGTTCTTTAATTACTACATCTCTGTATATGGCATACTTGTCTTATATCTGTATCATACAAAGAATCTCAGCGCCTCTGCAACCACGGCATCGGAAGCACACTCTGGAACGTAATGTGCAGAATCCACACTATATCCCTCAACGGGAAATCCTTTGTCGGTGACGGCGCGCCATTCCTCTAGGGCGTTGAAGTGCTTGTCAATGGCACTTTCCTTACCCCATATCACAAAGAGCGGGCATCTGATGAGTCGTCCGTTCTTGAGGTCATCTCGCTGCTCTTCCATGTCCAGAGTAGCGCTGGCGCGGTAATCCTGGCACATGCCGTGGACCGCTGCCGGATCCTCCAGAAGCTTGACGTACTCCTCGAAACAGCGCTCGTCAAACACCTTGAAGCCCTCGGCATGGCGACCGCCCATGAACAGCTCTGCGAACTTTCTAGGGTTTGCGGATATCATCATCTCGGGCAACGGCTCCTTCTGCAGCATGAGGAACCAGTGGAAGTAAGACTTGGCGATGCCCATGTTGGTAGCCTCAAACATGGCTAGCGTAGGGCAGATATCCAACAACATGGCCTTCCTGACCCGCTCGGGGTGGTCGACGCAGAGCTTGTGAGCGACCCGAGCACCTCGGTCGTGGGCACAGATGTAGAAGTCGTCAAAGCCCAGCTGGTTCATGACCTCGATGAAGTCCTTGGCCATGACGCTCTTGGCATAGGCATCAACCTCGACGGGTTTTGAGGACGTCCCATACCCGCGGAGGTAGGGGATCACGACTTGGTATCGAGAAGTCAACTGCGGTGCCACGCGGTGCCAGATGTGAATCGTCTGGGGATAACCATGGAGGAGGAGAAGGGGAGGCAGACCGGAAGCTGCATTGTTGCTTCGCACACCGCTGATGACAATCTCGGGCTGCTGCTGCGTGATGATGGAGAAGGGCTCAAACTGTTCAAACATGCCGGGCGTTTGGTGGTGGTGATGGTGGTGGTTCCTAGGCACAATGCTTGGCCGTCGCCGACGTGTGTTGGATGGATTGATACGAGTTGCGTACCCAAACATAATAGCATGGAACTCCGCGAACTGACATAGAAGATATGATATATATTCCCAGCTCCGTGTTGTCATGTTTGACTCTGGCTTAGAAGCTGCCTCGAGACGCCAACCCCAAGACAGTATCATTTGGCGCTCGCGCATTGCAACCATCCCTATTACAGCTATCTGAGCCACTCGTGGGACAGTCTGAGAGGGAGTATGTGGAGCTGGTGTCTGGTTGGCCTCACCCCGCACTCAGGAGCGTAGAATTTGGTCGAGGTCTTGGTGATCGATCATGATCATTACAAACTCGAAAAGGCTGATAAATCAAATCAATCAAGTCCAAGGCGAGTCATCCCGAGTCCATGTCCTGCCCCAAGCCGGTAATGTTAGCCTCTGACGACTCGTAGTGCTTGAGGCTCGATCTGGTAGTCCCATCCGCCCTCCAACATGACCATGTCATAGCAACGCCCAAACCTCTATTTTAATAATCAGGTTACAAAGTCTCAAAGAGCCCTGTCTTCCCTTGACATTCAACCCGCAAACCTTTCATTTCATTCACTACTTTGACATCTCGAACCACCAGAATGCCTTCCGCTATCCAGACTTCCGTAACCACCGCCGTGCCAGGCCCGGCGACCACGGCAGGCCTGAAGGACCTGAACAAGGTCTTTGATGTCCGTGCCGCTCAGCTTGTCGTCGACTACGACAAGAGCCACGGGAACTTGTCCGTCCCCATCTCATCGCTCCTCACCCCAGCCCTTTGACTTTGCTAGGCTAACCATCGGCCCGCCCGGCATCTCAGCTTTGTCGACGTCGACGGTAATACATACCTGGATGTCCTGGCTCAGGTCGCGTCCATCCCTCTGGGGTACAACAACCCTGCCCTGATTGCCGCGTCTCGTTCGCCCGAGATGGTCTCGGCCCTTGCGAACAGACCCGCCATCGGCTTCTTCCCGGACTCCAAGTGGCTCAAGCTTCTCGAGGATGGCCTGCTGAGAGTGGCCCCCAAGGGTCTAGACCAGGTCTTTACCGCCCAGTCCGGCTCCGAAGCCAACGAGCTTGCCTACAAGGCCGCATTCATGCTCTACCGCCGTCGTGAGCGCGGAGAGGGTGTCGAGTGGAGCGAGGAGGATCTCAGGTCTTGCATGGACAACTTGAAGCCCGGCTCGCCCGATCTCGCCATTATGAGCTTCGCGAACTCGTTCCACGGCCGTGGACTAGGCAGCTTGTCGACCACTCGCTCCAAGGCTAGCCATAAGGTTGATATCCCTGCATTTAACTGGCCCAAGGCTCCTTTCCCGGCTCTAAAGTACCCCCTTGAGGACCATGTGGAAGACAACGCTGCCGAGGAGAAACGCTGCCTTGAGGCTGTTGAACAGCTGATCACTACATGGTATGCTAAAATCTACATGAACAAAAAAGAGAGACAGATGTCTTTGATCTAACTGCTTTCCCCTAGGTACTGCCCAGTCGCCGCTCTGATCGTTGAGCCTATTCAGAGCGAAGGGGGCGATAATCACGCATCCTCCGCATTCTTTCAAGGGCTACGCAGCATCACCAAGAAGCATAATGTCGTCCTCATCGCCGATGAAGTTCAGACAGGTGATTGAAATACTCGTGCTGTCATCTAGTTTAGACGTTGACTGACCTCGGGACTGCAGGCTTCGGTGCCACCGGCAAGTTCTGGGGCCACGAGCATTGGAATCTCTCTTCCCCCCCTGACATTGTCACCTTCTCTAAGAAGGCCCAGACAGCTGGGTACTACTTCGGTGACCGCAAGTTGATTCCGGATAAGCCCTACCGCCAAGTCAACACGTACGTTACGAGACCTCAAAGGCCCTTCAAAAGTCTTTGTTGCTAATACCAGGATAGGTGGATGGGCGATACTGCTCGCGTTATCATCTGCAAGGCTATCATTGAGGAAATTCTCTCCAAGAACCTGCTTGAACAAAACGTACGTTGGGCATTAGCCCTGTGCATATTCTTATGTCGCTGGATGCTAAACGCTGAGGAAACAGGTCCGCGTCGGGAAGGTCTTGTACGCTGAGATGGAGAGGTTGGCGAAGAAGTACCCTGCCTTGATCTACAACCTGCGCGGCAAGGACCGAGGGTGAGTGTCCACATACATTGACATTCTATCTACTGTCACTAACATGATGTCGCAGAACGTACATTGCTTTCGATACCCCAGACACCGGTGCTGTTGTCAGCTCCATGAAACGGCAAGGAGTCAATGTTGGCACTTGCGGCACCTCATCTATCAGACTGCGGCCTATGCTCATCTTTGAGGAGCAGCACGGTATGAAACCAACTTCTACCAACCATGACAACTACGATTTCTAATATAAGCTGCAGTTCCTATTCTAATTAATGCTTTTGATAAGGTTATGGGTAGCTTGTAAGGAGAATACGTCTAAATTAATATAGTTTTGATGCCTCTTCTATGATTCAAAACTCTTTGTTTCTAGAAATCATTTTTCTTCGCGTAAAATCATATCTAGTATTCCTCATCTACCTGTAAACCTTGTCCAAAGCCCACCTCTATCCCAGTTGAAGAACTGGAACAGAGCTCGCAAATCGTCAGATCAATCTCTGCATGGAACCTACGGCCAGATGGAGAGTTTCTCCCACCTACTGACCACATATAGAGTCGATAACGACGCAGAGTAGAGCCCCGAATATCATACTACACAGTTATCATCCAGGCGATCAGGAGGTAGTTGCCCATCTAGTATCAAAATGATGTGCCACAGGGAGTTTCAATGAAATCAATCTTCTCGAAACCACTCTTGTGGGCTTAGGGCTGGAAAAGAATAATCTGGCCGTCAACAAGGCTGAATAGCCACTCTGTATAGAATGAGTCTGAAAAAGCGGCTGAGAAGGTTGAGGATGATACCATTAAACATTCAAATGTGAAACAGGGATGCGAGACATCCACGACATAGCACTAGTGGCAGAGACTAACTTGGTAGGCATATTATTACAGCTCCCAGCCACATTAACGAACCGCCTCTCAACCATCACACCCCGGTGATAGCAACCATCTGCGGGGGCTTGAAATATCTATCTTGTTGGGCACTGTAAACATGGTATCAGGACCATGGTGCATCAGCTGCCTCGTTCTGCGACATTGTATGCTACTCTGCATCATGTTATTGCGAACGGAATACGAGGAGTCTTACTCGGGACGCATGTATATCCGACTGACCCACAAAGTCCAGGTCATCAGGTAAATCGTATTAGCCAGCATGAGCCAGTTAACTTTGAAGTCGGGACGCTTCCACGGTCTTAACTACCAAGAGGCCAATCCAAGCCCTGCTTGAACTTGGGGCAATCTGCATAAAAACTAGAGCAGTGGCTCTTTCTTTCTTGATGTGTCGCAGAATGTCATTGGCCCACCTACAGATAGCACTGACGGGAATGCCTGCGTTGCGTGCTTTCTGTCACCAAATTGCTTTACCTTCGTCAGCCATTTGTCTTGGATAATTTGACGAGTGCCAATGCTTAGCAACGTATTTCCTATAGAGATAAACAGCCCGTGTCAAATGGCGTCTTCAGCCAGGGGGTAGGCCGAGGTATGAACACTCAGACTTAAATGCCTTGGACCTCTTTCGCAGCCGATGGAGCAGAAATTTGAACGTTTCACATGAGTATGAGGATGACAGAGACACGCCGGGTAATGTTTCTCTAAGCACCGTTGAGATGCTGTTAACATGCATTGTGAAGGAATCGTCAAACCGAATTCCACGTTAATCCCACAACAAAGACTGTCTCTTATGAGATCAATTGGCATGTTCCAGAGAGCTCACTTCGCTCAGCAATGACAACTACTAATATCGTGGAAAATCTTTGTGTAGAATTCGCTAGTAAATTGTTTATGATTTCTCATCTAAGCAGTCCCCTGCAAAGAAGCTAATGCCAAAAGGCCCCAGGGTAGAGAGTACTAGAACCAGTCTCATTCATTGGTGTCGATAAGACTACTTTCAGTGCCAAAGATGGCATTTCTATATGAAACAGCCGAGGGTTGTGTAAGTCAACTGAGCCACATCAACTTACCCTACGGCCCAAGAAGAGTCGTGGCGAGGATGTTCGCAGCGAAGCTGTCCATGTTAAAGAGATGATTCCAGCGCAAAATACTATAATTTCCCTCTAAGAAGAATCTCGCATTGTCAAGCATCCCTCGTCCATTGGCTTCACCGTTAAGATTGGTGGTGTTGGGCTGATATCCACGCTCCTACCTACTTGTCTGCTCGGACACTTCCCAACTCCCAGGTCCAAATAGTCTCTATATCCTAATGGATATAACAAAGTCGATGGGAATGGAGAGTGGTTGAACGCCGGCGGTAGAGGCAAGTGAAAGCATGTACTTTGCTCGAAGCCGTGGAATTGTGCCTAAAGTAGGTTCTGGTGAGAGGGATCCTTATTCCAGGCGAAGGGCAAATAAGGCGCGTGTGATAGTGATTTACTTAGCACTGTGCTTATCAGTAAAGGTAGCCTGAACCTCTGGGGTGGCTAATCGGAATACCTAAGATTCAGTGAACAATCAAAAGTTCCTTGAATAACAAATGCGATTTGAAGAAAAGGTGTACATATCTTAGTCTTGGATAAGCCTCTTGACCACACCCTCAATGTTTCGAAAGTCCTCTTCCTTGCTCTGTGCCACTTGGAGGTCCCTTTTGCACTCAAATACAACAGATGAGCACCTTTCCACCTGCTGAGCAGCCTCAGTCAGATCATGTTTTGCTGCTTCGATGCGTTTCTGGACGCGGAAACTGTACTGATCCAGGTACGCCTGTGATGCCTTAGTAGCACTTACTATTGCGTCTTCGAAATCTGGATCCTGATCCTCTGAATGAGCCTTGTCCATCCACTGCTGGAACCTCGCTGTTCGGACGCCACTATTATGCAGTAGCAACCCTGCAGATTCCATGACGTTCTTGGCTGCCTGGAGAGTTCCCTCAGCCTGGGAGAGGGCTTTTTCTGCATCCCGAAGACGGGCAACAGATAGGGAAACAGCTGACTCTGTCTTTCCATGCAGGGCGCGCAGGAAGTGATCGCTGAGTGTCGGAAGATCCGTCGAGTCTAGACTGCATAGCCTTTTGTTGCCTGTTCCGTGCGTATCATCCTGCCCCTGGTGTGTCTTCCGCTTGACCTGGGCTTCCAGTGAGGGGGCCAGAATGTCACGGGACTGTCCTCGAGGGACAGGCCGTTTAACACTCTCGCGTCCGCTAAACGAGTTTCGGTTTGTTCCAACACTTGCCAGCGGCCTATCTTCAGTAGAAGGATGGAGATCGGAGGTGACCATGTCGATTGGCTCATGTTCATCATCCATCTCCAAAGGGGGCTCAAGGGGACAGGCCAGTTGAATTGGAGAAGTCTCAGAGCTGCGTGCCGCTGCCTTGCGGATATTTGACTTGGTAAATATGTCGCGTGCGGACCGTTGTGGTGGCTCCAGAGTCGGCCTCAACACTCGCGCAGCAGACAAAGTCTCCAGTTGGAGGTCACTTAGTGCAAGGCGTCGACTGTCTTCAGATAAAACGAGCTGCAGCAGCCTCTGTCGCTCGCTGAAGACTTGAATGGTCTCAGTGACAGATTGCTTCGTCAAGAGTCGTTCGAGAGTCGTCACTACAAAGATGCCACAACTGGTATAGTCTGACTGCTGAGCGCAGGCCTACCGTTCGTTAGTTTGGAAAGAAAGCAACACTGGGAGCTAATGGCATACCAGTGTGATGATCTGGAGCTGCAAGGATGGTAACGTTTGGGAAAACCACTGCTCCAATGACTTGGAAATCATATCCTTACTTGGGTGTCGCAGCAGAGAGTCGTAGATGAAAATGGTGGCTTGTGAGTCGCCAGTGATGACCCGAACGAGGACCCAGTGGTTGTAATCGAGATGAATAGGAAGGTATAGGATTTGGGTGCTTTGTTTGCCAGCATCGAGAAGAAAGCGTGGCATCCTTGGTGGCGGTGTTCTTGTGTGAAACCAAAGGGGGTCTAGGAGATGAGGACTCGAGCTGGAAGAGGAGTTAACATCATGACTTGCGAGCGTGAAACAACACAGAAGGTCAAGAACATCGTCGGTGAGGCAGACATCGTCCTGCAGCTGCTCAAGAAGCCTTTTGGCGGCATGCTGGGCTATTTGACCTTGTGCGTCGCCTCCTTCCTCCCCTTCTTCGACATCAGAAACATCCTGGTAGTTGGTCAAGTCTAAGGAGCGGGTTGTTGTGGCTGGTGATTGATCCGCGGCGTCCTTGTGTGGAGTGGCAATGTCCTCATCCAGAGAAATATCGGGGTCGATCGAGAACGTAGGCATTCGACGGCTCATTTCAGGGTCTGGAACACCGGCATCTGATGGACTGCGTTGTTGTTGAGGTGAATCGTTAGGTGCAGCAGGCTCTATCGCATCTTCCAGTACAGCATTGGGGGCCAGATTCCTCAATTCGCTAGCCAACTCGCTGGCTAGGCTGTTTACTCCATGAGTTTGTAACAAATCTTGACGAAGTCTTTCAATGGCAGATTTAGCGGCCTCGCGGGTGAACTTTGGCGGATTCCCCGTCAGAGACTTGTAAAGGGGACCTCCTGACTGCCACAGCGAGGGGAGCGAAACACCGTTGGAGATGGCTAGCTTCGTAACGCGCAGTAACTTGTTGAGCTTATCGAGGTCCCGAACTCCCTTTCCAGCACGGAACTGAACAGGCAGCCATACTTCGTCACCGGCGCCCCACGCCTCATCGAGCTCGACGATCTTGCGGTCCATCTCTGCTGCGCGCTCGGGAGCTGTGTTCAGGCGTTGACGAACTTCGCTGACAAGTGCGTGAAGCTTGGGACCTTGCTTGACAAGGTCACCATAGATTTCGGGCTTTCTTGCAGAGGGGTACGATGATATCGTCGCATCGATGAAAGGCCGGATTTTGAGAGGGTCTTCGTTAGCATCAACAGCCTCACAGAGAATGTGCTTGGTCTGCAGTGTAGTATCAGCCAATTGTCAACAGCCTTTTTCACAAAGGTGAGACATACATATGCGTGATCTAAATGGGGATTCGCAACGGGATCAAGCGTTGAGTCCCTGTTCAAGCGATGTGCACGTTGAATCAGTGGGCTTGATGGTGTGTGTGACACTGGGGCGAGTCGGGGTGTCAAAGGGGCGGCATTGTTTGCGCGAGATGGGGATGACTGGGTTATCTCGTCGCTTGACGGTCTTGCCGTCGCCATGGAGAGTGTTCTATTGATGCTGCCTGATACCAGAGGCGTGGATATTTGATGCGGAAGTTGGGTGTTAGAAGTCTACGATTGCACGTGAGCGTGCTGAGCACAATAGGCCGGTCCCACATATCTCCCTCGCGTCAAGAGGGAGTAAAGTGGGGTAAAAGAGTACGTACTCTCCCCCCCCCCACACCTGGGGCAGCGTGTTGGGGGAGCTCCGTGCAACATTCCTGTCCACGGATGGGCCACAGGGATAGCGAGGAGATCACTCCACGATACCAGGATCGATTAGGATTGCGCTCTGGCAGACGGGGATATCGGCAAGGTCAGGCTGGCGTAGGGGAGGCTGTGTGTATCTGTACTAGCAGGATTTGCTTCTGACAGCCAACGCAACCGGGAGGTTATGAGCTAGAGAGCGACGGTGTTAGCATTAGGATAATGATGCTCAAACAGGTCGAAACGCCGTGTCAAGGACATGGGAGATCTGGAGCTTGCCGAAAAGCCAGTTCGCCAGGTGACACATCTGAAGAAGGAGGACGAATACCCAAAGGACGTCTGGGCTCTCCTCAAGAGTGTTAGAAACGTGCGACGAGGAATCAGAATTCTTCCCGGGCCAGTAGCAGATCAAGCTCGATAACTACTGACTGTGGTGGATGATCCGCTCGATGCGGACGACAATCTCTACGACAAGAACATCTGGGCGCTTCCGGGTGTCTAAGACGGCATCGATTGGGATGTTGACTTTGAGCTGAAGATGCTAGAGAGAGTCAGGGACCGGACAGAAACATGCATCGCCGAGAACGTGTCAGAGCCTTCATGGAACTCCAGAGTTCACGAGCCACTCCTCGACGTAGCTTTGGCGCCATTTAACGGCAATGTGGGCCACTGGGATGTGACCAAAGCTGCAATAGACAAGGACTTCCTCCCACAGCATGTGCCGGTTATTGACCTCCAGTCCAAGATGGTCGACTTCTGCCTCACACTAGACGATGGCGACATCATTCACGCTGCCAAGGAGCGACTCAGGCCTAGCAACCGCAGAATGATCAACCATACCGAATACCAGGCACTGCGCTTCCGCCCCATCGCCATCAGCATCGAGACCAAGACACCCGATGGGTCCAGCCAAGAGGCTCGGACACAGTTGTCGGTCTGGACTACGGCTTATGTTGCTTGGCTGCGGGAGTTGGCGGGGGTATCGATAGGAGGAATCGATCTCACGCTTCCCATTCTTACGGTGCGGGGCGGGCAGTGGGAGCTATCCTTCATCATTGACAGAGTTGATGCCATTGACATGGTGACATTGCCGCCGATTGGCGACACAAGGTCGATTGTGGATTGCTACAGGGTTGTAGCATTGATAAGGTCATTGGCCGTGTGGTCGGCAACAGTGTTTCGGAAATGGATGATGGACAAGGCATTGGCCCGCCCAGAGGAGTATCCCATAGCCAATAGATATCCTGTTCTGTCTTCTTTTCACGTGGGATCTGAAAGTTGGACAAATCCCTTGGGCATGGCATGATTTTCCTCAAAGAGGGAATTCGTCACTTACTCGACCAGCCTCGGAGATGTAGTGAGGTGTAAAATGACTCCGCCATCTTATGCAGCTGGGCTTTTGAATAAATACGCATCGTCAAACAAAGTTTCTTCTGCATGAAGAAAGACAATCTGTGATATTCCATCTACCGTCAACTGTAACTCTGATGGGTTCTTCCATCGTCCTCTCCGCCACTCGACAAACCCGCCGCACGCATGCCAACCTTCCTCCATGTTCTTGGCAAATCATGATGCCTCGCCTCGCCTTTTTTCTCCGTTTTCAGGGCTGCCCACTTCATTGACCCTTCGTGTTCTAGATCTCAGCCATAAGACAACGAGCAAGGGGGCGGCAAGCCCCGCTGAGACAAGAACTTGAGAAACGAGATTGAGTCAGTAACAGTTTTAGCCGAGGGAAGATCACGAGGGGAGGTGCCTTACAAATGATGAGGAATACCCAATATGGGGTCTTGCGAAAAGTGTCAATGTCCAAGGCAAAGAGGGACGACAGAAAAGATGATGGTAACTGAACGACGTTTGTTAGTTCCAAATCCTCTGCAGGTGGTGGCTAAGAACACCTACGAAGAATGCTGTAATGGCGGTAAAAATCATGAGCAGCTTGCCTTGCTGAACGCTTTCTTCTGCTTGCTTGTTAGCAACGTCGGCCTGCTGGCGAGCGACCACCCCCTGCTGGACGCTTTCTTCTGCTTGCTTGTTAGCAACGTCAGCCTGCTGGCGAGCGACCTCTCCCTGCTGAACGCTCTCTTTTGCTTGGTAATTGGCGATCTGGCTCTGCTCGAGGGATAGCATCATTTCCACCTATTTATGAAAAGTTAGCAAGTGCAATCCTGCCGCCCATGTGCTGTGGGCATTACATTAGACTTGATGCGATCAGCGGATTTGATCATGTCCCCAATGTCGCTCATGACGTAGCTTTCCCATTGCCCGTTGTCCGCCGATGATCCATTTTCCAGCTTCTTCTGAACCCTCATCTGGTGATTTGCTACGGCTTGGAGCATCTGAAGCTCGTCGCGGATGTCTCTAATTTCAGCGGCAAGCTCAGCCGCTTCTCTAATAGCCTCCTCGATATTTTCAATTGTGTTTTCCTTACCTCCCTTTTTGGGGGCCGCCTTTTTCTCCTTGGGCGCTCCACTGCCTTCCACGCCTGTTTGGCCTATCTCCCCCGATCGCTCCGCTCCTATGCGCTCGAGGAACTCACGAAACAGCTCAGTGTCCTGCCTAACCTGAATAATGTCAGAGAGTTACGAAGAGGTTTAGCGGGTGGAGAGATGGGCGCACGATTTTGTTGATCGAGTTAGAGAAGATCTGACGGATGGAATAATCGATGCCGTAGGCCTTTACAGCCGGTTTTCGGTCGTAGGAATCGACACAGTAGTTGACGATGGTCTTGGCCATCTCGATAGGGGATGGCGACCCAACCTCCCTTCCCTCTTTTGTTGCTTGTTTTGCAATATACTCAAGCACATCGTTCAAAAAGTGATCTTCCAGCTGGTCGACTGAGTGTGTGGTGGCCGTGATCAGCCATTCTGAGCGTGAATTGTCAGCAAAACGTAGCATCCAAAGTCGGGGGGGGGGGGGGGGGGGGGGCTCTCAACATACTTCTCCCAATTATCCAAACCCACAATTGGTTCACCCGAACAAGGGGCCAGTAGGGCTCTCCCGATGCGTCTTTTGGGCATTTGCTCCTCGTCACAACTTGGTTTCTATTGCGCTGTCGCCTGTCCTCTTCTTGGTCCTTCTGCTCCCGAGTCTCTTTTTTCCCGGAAAAATGATAGAAGGACTCATCAAGGGTTGCTGAGCCATGGATGACCGTGTCGTTGTCCTGGTAGTGTTTTAGCAAGCCGTGGTATGCCTTGGAGGCTTCTTGTAGTTGGGTCTTTTTCTTGTCCACTTCTTGGTCGCTTCCCTCGCGTCCTTTTGCCTCCTGTTCCTGCTGCCCCCCCCCATCCTTATCATTCTTGTCGACATCTTGTTCTTCGAGTTGCTGTGACAGGGTGATGTATGGCATCTATATGGAAAATAAGAACCACGAGCCCAAGATTTTTAAGGGGGTTCTCACATAGATAGCTCCAAGAAAGTGAGATTTCCCCTCTTCCTTCCCCGATTCCCTGGCGTAGATGGGTTTCATGATCCGTGACGCAGATGTCTTGTCTGGAATTTCAGACCAACTGGCCTTGAAGAATGAATTGACTTGAGAAGCCTTCTTTGGTCTCTCACGATTCTCTCCGTCTTCAGATGACGGGCCGACCTTCGATTGAGGGTCATCCAAGCATGATGGATCCTCATCCTCATCCAAGATTGTTTTCAAGAGGTCCTATAGATCCCATTAGTTAGTTCATCGCCTCGATGAGCGAAAGAACTCATGGCCTATCTATTCAACATAGAAGATCCTCACATTCATCCATGTAATCTAGTCCGACCAGTTAGCTAAGCCTAAGCCTCTGAAAAATGGCCAACTCACATTTGTTGCTGGGAGATGAACCCATGTGAACAGCCTCTTTCCAAGGCTCTCTTCCTGCATCTTGCACGCCTCTTTAAAGACAGGGGAGTTATGCATTCCCTTCAACTCTTTCAATGTCGTTTCCCGTTCCTTCGTGATTTCCGATGGTCCGATACCGTAAATGACTTCGTGCACGCCGCGAAATTGGGTGAAGAGGGCCGACTTGTCATTCTTTGCGCTGTGACTGTAATCAATGACAGCCGCCTTCGGAGCCAGCTTTCGCAGGAATTCTGCCTCCTCTTCATCGATCGTTGGCTTGTCGAGCTTCTCTTTCTCCCTCGATGTGATGACTGGCGGGGGATTTCTTAAAATTGCCAGCACGAGGTCCTGTGGCGTGCTTGAACTGCCTTTTTGGTCCGCTTCCGCCGCCTCCTCCTCCTTCCTTTTCCCGTTGCTAGGGTCCTTGGTCTCGTGCTTTGCTGACCTGTCTGCTTTTGCTCCTCTGGGGTCCCTTTTCTCCTTGGGTGGTCTCTTGGCATTATTCAATAGCTTCTCAGCTTCAGTAAGTGCCGGTCGACGGGCCTCTTGTGTCTCTAAAGATTGAGAGGTAGCGAGAAGGAGCCAGAGCACGGAAGGCATTTCGAGATAGGCCGCCCATTGGATTGCACTCAAGCTATCCGAGTTTTCAGGGGGTGTTGTATTCCTGAGACGCTGTCTCTTTTTGAAGAGCGACTCTGCATGATGGTGATTCGCTTCCTCTTGAGCTGCCCATAGGAGCGCCTCCATCTCATCCGCTGCATCAAACTTTTGTGCGCTCTCCTCCTCCGTCATCAACCTCAGGATATCATGGGGGTGTGTTTTGAGCACCAAACTCAAGGCGGTGTCTCCCTTTTGATTCTTGAGCTTCTTTTCGTCATCTTTCATCCTCTCTTGGATTTTTTCGTATGTGCAAAAGTCGTTACTTCTCGCAGCCAAATGCAATGCCGTTTCCCTTTCCTTGTTCTGAATCCCAGGGTCGGCGTTGCCCTTGAGGAGCTCAACCACCACATCATGTTGACCCAGCTTCCCATCCTCAGAGGACTCGAGGGCATAGTGGAGTGCCGTGTTGCTACTCCCTTCTTCCTCTGCTTCAAGATTGCAGTTCGCATCAGCTTTAACGAGCCTCTGAACACAAGCGGCATGTCCATTTTGACTCGCTAACATGACTGGGGTTCGGCCACAATGATCAGTGAAGTCGACCTTTGCTTTCTTCAAGAGCAAGCCAACAACCGCTTCATGTCCTGCTTGGCTCGCTGCGTGCAACGGTGTCGTCCCGTCGCTGTCAGTCTTATCGACCTTTGCTTTCTCCAGGAGCAAGCGAACAACTGCCTCGTGTCCCGCTTGACTTGCCCTGTATAATGGTGTCCTCCCCTCGTTGTCAGCCTTGTCGATGTCGGCATTCCCTTTGAGAATCAGGTCAACAACTTCCTTGTTCCCGTTCCAACTAGCTCCATACAACGGTGTTCTCCCGGCCTTATCATTTTTGTCAATAGCGGCATGTTTCTTAAGGAGTATGTCGACAACTTTCTCGTATCCCTCTCGACTTGCTGCGTACAGTGGTGTTTCTCCGTAGTCGTCGTCGTCATTAATGTTGGCCGAGTTCGAATCTAGAAGAACCTGAACGACTTCTTCTCTACCCCATTCAGCAGCCGATCGGATCGGAGACCACTTATTGCTATCGACGACTTGAGTTTTGGCCTTTTTGGATAGAAGAAGCTCAACGACAGCCTTGTGGCCTTTCCAAGATGCCTCATCAAGAGGTGTGGCCCCAATAGACTGTGTGGCCTCAATGTCTGCTCGGTGTTCTAGAAGCAGGGCTGCGATGTCCTTGTGGCCGTTCAAACATGCGATGTGGAGAGGTTGCCTTCTCTCGCCATCACTCTTGGAGAGAATCAACTCGGCGTCCCGTGTGTAATCCAACAGCTGTTCGACAGCCCATAACCTGCCGTACTCCACGGCCGTGTGCAAAGCGTTCCTGTCATCATTATTGGGGGAACATTGGTATATCTCATCTTCCCCCAGTCTATCGAGGATTTCGCGAAGTCCCTTGCGATCCTCTACATTGCTGTGCTGGATGAACTTGTGCAGTTCTGTCCTGTCGTCGTCTGGTGGTGGTGGCTCTGGTGACGATGAGCGAGAAGGTGAATCAAGCTCAGCAGGTGGTTCCGCGGTTTCCGGCTGTCGCGTAGTTGAAGGGACAGGGTTGGTTTCAACATTGCCGCCGATGGGTTGGCCATCACGGCCCAGGCTGGACGTGTTTTCTTCAGTCATGTGGTGTTCGAAACGATGAATATGATGGAGCTTAAGATTTCCGGGGTCTCTGAAACACTAGGGTGAGCCATGAGGAGAATTTATAACCCAAACGTTATGTCAGGCTCTCGTGCAAGACAACAAAGATGGGAGGGAAAAGACAACAAGGCTCTGCAGGCAACCACGATTCACTTCTCGATGCGAGATTGGCCGCGGTAAGTAGCCCAGAATACTGCACTGTGGCTGGCTGATCAGCTGCTTCTTCCCATTCTCGGTTGCTTACCTCAATATCACCTTCTCATTTGCTCCGTGGCTGCAGGAGCTGAGTGTGGCCCGCATGGGTCATGTCAAACAACATAAAGTCAACTACCGCTGACCCTGCTTGGAGGGCCTCAATTCCTTGCACTTCTCCCACACTTTTTATGCCCAGACAATACTTCATCACTCTTGGAGCAAATGTATTGGATGGTTTGCCAGAGTCTGCTGCTTGATTACGTAGGATAACTTTACGGCTGAAGACAAGACTTTGGCGAAGAGAAAATCAGGCTGCGATTAACAAGTTAGCGATTGGCCAGGTGTACTGACCCTGGGTTACACCATCCTGATTAGAATTACAAATGGACATGGAAACACGTCAACTCACTTGAGAACTGATATGCAGGAGGTAAGCTCTCCCAACCGGAGGGCCTTCCGCCTCCTACGGCAACATTGGAGGAAATGAGCCTCGCCGAAATACCCATCCAATGGCAGCCATAACGAGAAAATATAAGCGACAGAGATTGGGGGCGGGCAGCTGCATCACAGAGTTCAGCAGGCCCGGGGTCGGGGTTCGGTTGTTGAGCCACCACCTACACAGCCACGTCCCTTGGGCACAGGTTATCCCCTGGAGTCGTTGCCGACAACTCTGGAGTCTGGCTGCTGCGAGGTTACTCACGGGGCAAGTTTTGCTCCGTTGGTCTCCAATTATACCTGAGCTAACCCCTCCTACAGCCAAGCCCTATCACTCAGACGAACGAGCTTGCGGCATAATCTCCCCACGCTCAGCGAGCGCCTCTCCCAGCGATTGAAAACCTGCAGCGCCGTCCCTTGGCCGCTAAGCACGGCCACTCGAACGAGATCCTCGATGGACCGGTTACGGTGTTTTCCAGCATTGGGTTTTAATGCTGTCCTGTGTATCAAATTGTGTTCTTTGATAACGTGACCGACAAGTCCTCTTAGACGCGCCATAGAAGTCAACAATGGACTCGGTAGCTGCCTCAGTCGGGATATGCCCATCGCCGAAGGCCGCCGCGACTGGGCTGATCGGTGAACACGAGGCCGTTATTTATGTGGGAACCAATTTGGAGAAACATTGGCGAGGGCCTTAGTCCGTGCCAGCCAGTTTTGCGTAGGGTTGATGAACTGGGCAATCTTATACACTTATATACTGCTGGAGAGAATTTTTACGCCTTCGTCTATTTAGAAATATTATATAGCTTAATAAGAGATATAGGGCGGTTCTCATAGTATATATTTTATCGCAATACTCATCTATAACTCTTAACGTCGTTAGCTTCTAAAAAAGGAAGGCTATTAAGAAGTAATAGGCATAGGGATAAATATCTAATCATATAAGAGTTAGAGAGACTAATAATAAACAAAACCATACGATTTAGAAGTATCCCGGGCCTCCAAGGGCAGATCAAGGCAAATATGGCCGACTTTCGGTGGTGCATTCCTGCGTAGAAGAAGCCGATGGCGGGTATGATCTCCCAGCAGAGAACTATATCCTCCCAGGGCGACAGTCCAGCTAGAGGTAAGATAGTCTTTCAGTGTCACTGTCGATAGTGTGATCGACTTGACCATTCTTCGAGCCTCATAGCTAGGCGAAGAGAACATTGATACTCTTTACGGCCAAGCGACGGCCATGCGCTGGCTCGGGTGGGCGATGGCGCTCTGCTAGGGCTTCGCAGTTTGTGGATCCCGAATACAGTCCTAATGGAGAACGCGCCAAGTTCGGACCGGCCGGTATGGGAGGATGTGTGTAGGCAATGGTTGGCTTGGAAAGATAAGTATATACTGCCGTTCACCTCCATCACACATTCTATATTTACAACTGACCATGATAACTCTGGACGTGGCTCGCTCGTCTAAATCCTGGATTGTGGCAACAAGAAGATCGCACTCGACTTCATGAAAGTCAGACAATGGCAATCAGCGAAACATTTGACGATATTTTGAGTAAAATCACGGAACTCCTGCACCTTCCCTTTCCCGCCAAAAGATGAACGCGAAACAGACTCGCCTCTTAGGTGACCTCCTAGTCAACGAATCACGGAAAGCCCAAGGCTCAGATATCACTGATGAACAATCAATTCTTATCGTAATCTTGCCGTACGATCTAAGTCGCCTCACCACTAACCACATGCTTAGATATTGCAGAGACTCGCACAACTGTTGCTACCTTACGCGTAGTCGCCATCCCCACCTTCATGAGCACCTTGGACGGAGATGTTGAGACCTTCGACCAACATTCAGGGTGATATTCGCCTAGAGCGCATTCAACAGGTTCCAACAACAGGTCCTGATTAGCGTGGGACGAGGCATATCACTCACCCATGGCGCAAAATGGGGTCTGATATGCTAGGCCACGTAGGAATCTACACCAAAAGTGCACATTACCGTCGGCAGTAGTAACAGTCCCTGAAGCAACTATATTATTATACCGAATGCCGGCAGAAGCCTAAGCACATGTTTACGCACGAAAACGTCAATCAATGCGACAAGGCTCTGAGGCAGGGGCATTTTTGTCCAGATCAGAAGCCAGAGGCTGATGGTACCAGCCAGCAGATTCAGATAGGTTCAACCAGACAACCGGGTGAATGTCCGCGGTGCCCGCCGCCGCTTCCACCCACTACCTGAACGGTAAGCTTTTTTCGACTATCTGAAGCCGTGTACTAATGTCTCGTGAGTAATTTCGAGAACCTCATCCACCACATCAACGGAAGGAGGACTGCGAATGTCAGAGCGTAGATGCCGAACATGTGTTGGGCATTTTTTGGGGGAGAGGAGACAATACGATGTACTAGTCGGCATTAGCTAGTGAAACGCAGAATGACAACTCCAAAATTACCTTCTGTCTTTATATCCTGCAAGACATCATCAAAATTTTCATACTGTTGCTGCCAGCACTTGCCAATGCATGTCTGTAGAGCGGGAAGAGCCTCTAAACTTGGGAAACGGCCGTCTTGAATCGACTCTTCAATAGAGCATTCATCCAACCCCGCGAAAGGCTGCTCTCTGAGCAAAATCTCGTAGAAGGTGGAGCCAAGGGCGAAGATTTCGCTCTTTGTGGATGGTACCGACATGTCAGGATGTGAGTGGCTTGTCTCATACCAGCTCAGACAGGGCAACCCATCAAGAGAAGAACCAGCGAAATCACCCACATGGGCATTAAGATATTCGTCCAGAAAGATATTATTGCAGGAGATATCGCAGTGGAGTACACATTTTGAATGTATGAATGCAATAGCCTCGGTTGTCCGCTCGATCCAACGTAGCCTCGTTGAAGGCGGTATGCACTATCTGTTTTACGCGGTTATCCCATCAAGGGCCGGGTTCCAACTATAACAAAGAACCCGATATCAACACTTCATAGCATCATTATCCCAATCACAACACCGTGGCTTCTAAAATCAGGGAACATAGGATTAGAGGACACCGAGGTCCATCTCAAGGCGGCCAAAGTGCTCGCCTGTGTCGTTTGAGACCGAGTTCCGCCGACCAACTGTGGTTGGTCTATTAGATTTCCCATGTTATCATGTAGCTAGCCATCTCCTGTCCATCGAAACGCGCCTGAACCGTCCCTATGTGCAGTTTAGGAGACAATAGTTTTGTTCAGGCGATCGCCAATATAGCTAGGAAGAGACGGTAGAACAACACCGCTCCCGGTACTGGATTTAACTGCTGTCTTAGTCTGAGACGACCTACCAGTTGAAGATCCGGCTAATTTTGCGCCGTCTCATGATCGTTGTGCGCCATTCATAAACACAACAAGAACTGTGAGGTATCTAGAGAAAGATTAGCCTCGATACTCATTCACATATTTTAAACTGCTCACGTAGCACTGGCAGTAGCTAGGTCCATGGCCTTCGATCTCGTTAATAGGGATAATGCAGTGATAAATGAAATTGCTGCGAGGACTAGGATTGTCATCCTGCTTGTCGAGTCGCTCATCGCATTGCAAATCAACACGGGCACCAAAATCAGAAGGGTGACGAGGGTTGTAAGCAGAAGACGGGCTGCCTTGTCGGTGAAAGATTGATCAAAGACATGGACATTGGGATCGTCCGATTTATTTCGTTGATGCTTCTGATAGGATGTTATTGGTCTACCTCCTGTATCGCCTGCACCAGACGTACCTTGATGAAGAGCTCGGCGCAAGCTGTCACGGTCATCTCCAGCCAGTAGATGACGCCATCCTCGAGAGGAGCAACCGTGAGCAAATCTTCTTTGTGGTCCAGGAATCGACTCTCTTCACGCGCGATGCAGGCGTTGCCTTGGAGCCAATTCTCGAGGCTCAATACGTGTGTAGCGAGTGGTTTGTCAAAAGAAAGAATCCTCTGACTCCGCTCCAACAGCTCGTCTATAGAAGGGAGGTCAGACGGATAGGTCGACTTGGTCAGGTTCGTCCTCAACGCACCGTAGGAAGCTAAGGCGTCATTGATTTCAGCGAGTACCGCTGCACGCTCCGTAGAGCGGTCCAGCCTGCTACTCGCGAGGAACAATGGCGAGGGCTCATCATGGTCGATCTTGCTGAGCTTCTTCTCTAGGATACTCAACTTGTCTTGCTTTAGGAGCAGAGATCTGATGCGAAGGTTGTCAAAGCGGCGGAAAATGTGAAAAGATTTGTGAGATGCCTGGAGTGCTGAAAATCGAGGATAGCCAGGTCTAAAATCCTCGACTTGATGGAGGTGGAGGTATAGTTGGTTAGTTATTCTCGATACCAACGTAGCTAAAAAGTAAAGGGGGACAAACTTATGGCACGCCTCCGACCGGCGCTGGATTCAGTACCACGCTCGAAACCTCTCAACAGATAGACAAGTTTCTTGAGGACCTCACATGTAAGGCAATACAGTCCAGCAGGGAGCGCTTGCCCTAAGCGACTTGCCGAGCTGGAGTTCCCAAGTTCTATGTCGTTGATGGATACACGTTGGCTCGCCATTTCGGTGTTGTGGCAGTGTATTGTGGGAAAACAGGAAGAAGATGAGAGCAGAGGCATCAATCTTCGAGTCAAGTCCAAATTCAAAATATGGTGGGAAACAAAAACAGCCCTGCCGCCTGGGCTCGTTGATCGCTGGTTAAAACGCCGTAACGGTTGGGCACTGCCACTTTGCCACTTTTGCCATTCGTTCCCTCGCACCGCCAATAGCCGACGGTGAAGAGGCAATGGCAGCCTAACTATGCAGCCACCTTGTTGTGTTGGGCACACTCGCTTACAGCCTGCATGAGGATTAAGGCGGCGAGTTTTGTACTTTGTGAAATAACAAGGCGACCCGTGGAGGAAGAAATAATAAGTACTATGCAAACCCCCAAACCATGTGTAACTTGGCTGCTCTCTATTCCCTCCTCCGACAAATCGGTATTACATATCAGAAGCTCTCCCCTTACAATGACTTCTCAGGAAGATCAAAGGTAAGGGAACTAGAATGCGTTCTTTTCTTTCTCGGACAATAAGCTAACACACGGCTGTTAGTGAAGAACCGCCTCTCGTTGTCTTCGCAGAGGACGGAAACCGCCCCTGGGTCGACATGTACGGCTTTGAGTACAAGTTCAGGCCAGGTGATGAAGTAACTACTGTTGATCCTACCACCCGAGCTCAGATAGGGCCTTATTACATCTCTGAGGCAAAATATGGAAAGTATAGTCTTTGTGACAGTGAGGGTCAGCCTATGCAGGGTGGGCAGTTGTTTGAGGAGAGAGTGTTGACTCTGTACGACCCGTTCGCGATTTGAAAGATCGCCGCAGAGGCACTGAGCGGCACTAGACCTAGCCGCAAATAGTCTAGCTATGCTATGGTTTCAATCTTCTGGATACAGAGTTCGCAAGAAGAATGTTTGCGTGCTCCAGTTTCCTTCATCACCGCCTCTCACCTCACAAAGTCTCCAGATGCGCTCCTTCAAGAGTTCAATGGTATTTTGATGACCCCGCAACTCATCATCACCAAGCCGGGGGAGTAACGTTGCCGGAAACATGGTAGGTCTGCTTGTGATGAAGATTTTGAGCATGTCATCCGTGTGCCGTTGCCCTCGATCAAGTAAATTGGGAGGAACCTCCATCTTCAGCAGTATTTCTTTTTCTCCCAATTCAGCAGAGCTTTTTGGAAGAATTGTTAGGCAGCAACCTTCCCCTCCACAATCTATTGGATTTAAAATTTCCCAAGAACAGTCAAAATCCAATACTGCCACGTATTTGGGAGTCATGTCAAGGTTCTTCAAATGAAGCTTAAAGGGGTCATTGTGCTTGATCTTGTAAGTACCGTCAGGGCCAGGCGCTTGATTCAGACAGGTCAGGGAAAAGGACGCCTCGAATCGTGGATCTGGGTTAAGATTCTCAATCCGCTCAAAGAACTTGAAGGCAGCGATGTGTCCAAGTGCTTTGAGAAGAGCCTCTTTGGCGTCAGGATCCGAAGTATTGATTACAGGGAAGTTCTTGACTTTCTCGGCGCGTTGATCCAGGACCTCATAGGTACAGTCATCACGAGTTGTGACTTGGAAGACAGCCCTTTCGCGTGGGTCACTCTCAGATCCATCATGGCGATCTTGATCATCCTGCAACACAAGGTGCAAGAAAGGGATCTTCTTTGCTTCGTCCAAAAGATCACGGGCGTGTGGCGCGCCTCGGATGAGCATCATGCGAACCAGATGCGGAGATAGAGTGGTAAGCATCTTTGCTTTCCAAGCCGAGCCTTTTGAAACCTTCTGATCCTCAGAACAATTATCTATGCAAAGCTTGGACGTAAAGTGGTTGACGGTGACAGCCCTAGCCTTGATGTATGACTCTTTGCGTATTCCGATAGATGTCTCGAGTGCGGTGAATGCGTAAAGTGCGTATTCGTCACCGACATGGACCCCATTGACCTCACCTGCATCAAGGACCAGGTCGTTCATAATGTCTCTGTGCGCAGAAACAAATGCCATAGACCTTCTTGGTGCGAGGTTACTGAAAAAAGAGAGGCCATTCCTGCCGTAGAGCATTGGGGTCTGGGAGCCATGGCGGGCGTGAAAGTTGCCCCTGACATGTTGATGGAGTGAATGATGGCTGACTTCCACGCCCCTATTTCGCAAGGCTGTCAACGAATCCAGTAAGAAATAGCTTAGAGCACCTCTATTAGTCCCATCTGGAAGGGTAATCTCTCTGGCTTCTTCATGCGAATCGCAGGCCGAAAGGACCGAGTACCCAGCCGGGTTAAGCAGACGCTGGCCGGGCTCTTCGCCTTTCGCCAGCGTCAAAGATGAACTGCGTGTAACTTTCTCTGCAAAAGGATCGATGTGATCTGACCAGATATCCATGGTGGTGTCATACTCTACATAGCGGACGCCTGAGGGTTGGAGATGGCCGTTTCGAAGAACGTTCCCTGAGAAGCAACAGTCCAGAGCAAGGGTAACAAGCATTCCTGCTGACACCATGAGGTTGATTGCGCTTCTCAAGACCTTTGTATACAGCAATCTCAAATTCGCGCGTTCAGCTTCGTAGAGAACCAACGCAAGCGCTCCCTGGTTGTTGGTCCCATGTCCGGAAAAATGGATATAAACATAGTCCCCACGCCGACCATTTTTAATCACCTCTTGTAACTGTTTGGTGACATTTTTGTAGGTTGGTGCATTCTGTAGCAAGGCTTCGGTTGGAGCTTGATTGTGGTCGAGGCGTTCAGTCGTCAACGTGCAGATCCGGACGGGCGCCGAACATGTCTCGAGATACTTCTTCATCGCCGTGACGTCTCCAACGGCGCCTTTGACGGATCGGTTCTGGTTTCCATAGCCTCTGAGACCTCCCACACCGATTAGGATCGCCCAGCGTGATGCCGCAGGGTTTTTCTGCTCCATGATGGTGTGGGGGCATCCAAGAGGCTTGATGGCGGTTGGAAGTATTAGATGATTTGCGAGGAGAGCCGATACGCGGGAGAGAGCTTGGGAGTCTCCAAAAAGTGAGGTTGGAAGCTAGCACTACTGGAAACCATGAGATAGGCAAGATATGATGTGTCCAAGTTGCCAAACACAAGACATAAAAGGTGGAAGCAGTGGAAGAGTTCATAATGAATTCGCTAGTAGGGGTTGCCTCTTGCCCATTTTATACTTCATGATGGCCTCAATGTTGACCTCATAACCGAGATTGGCGACCCCTCAACAAACTTACTACCCATTTGCCGCTCCCAGCCGCTCTTGATTCAGTTTCACCCCATCAGGGCAACCTAGGGCCGCAAACCGACCGCCTCGCTCCTAATCCGCCAAGACCGAATGAACCAATGACCATAGCTGGTTGAAGCGTCTGCACTCCTCTGGGCCGTGGAGTACTTCTGCAGCTAGAAAAAGCCTTTGCCCGGTTAACAAGCAAGTGATAGATATCTGGCGAGAACTAGGCATTTGTGGGGCTGGTTGGGCCAATGGCACCGATGTGAGTGACACGAGGCGGCATGGTGTTTTGCAAATTATAATTACAACTACAATTACAATTATAATTACAAAACACACCAACAAGACGGCTACTAGCGGTTTAAGGAGAAAAATCAATCATTTATTTTGCAAACACCATAAGTAAAGATGGCGGTGATGCTGGAGCAGATACCCGAGATATCATGCCAGGATATCAGGTTCTTATTCGTTCCCATTGACTACTCCTAATTGCAGTCCTCGGCATTAGAACAGATCATTAACCTCCCTCCTACCTTTTCAAACACTCACGACCATTCCTCGAGACCAGCACATCGATTGATTGTCTGGGCAACCCAAATTCTTCCCCACCATGACCTCCTTTGAGTCACTGGGCGACCTCAACAAGGCCATTGATGAGGCTGTTAAGAACGAGAAGGTCGTTCTCGAGGAGCATCCTCACCGTCCCGATGTGCTGATGCTTCTCAGCAACTTGCTCTTCGAGCGATGCAAGATGGCTGGCTCGGTGAGCGACTTGAATCACAGCATTGAGCTTGCAGATGCTGCCGCTTCCCGCGCACTTGATTGCGATAAAGATAAGCCCGGCTACCTACACAATCCGGGAAGCTTTTTTCGACACCGCTTTGCTTGCACTGGAGAATGGTCGACCTTGATCAAGCCATCAGAGCCACCAACATGGCAGTAGAGGGTTTGCCAGCCCATGGCTTCTCTTGGTTCACAAATGTGCATAACCTCCGAATCATGCTCAAGATGCGACTAGGGAGCACTTCTACAGCAATGGCTGCGGCGCAAGCAGCGGACATGAACGGTGAAGACGCCCGTGGAGACGACCCAGGCCAGGCCGGACTCTGGCACACACTGGCAAAGAGATTCCGAGACACCAGTGAGATCATACCTGAGGATCGAGCCATCGACATCACAGAAGCCATGTGGAAAGTGACATCCTCTCAGCCCCCAGGTCGACCCTTCATTCTCGCTCGGCTTGCAAGCAACACTCATACAGAGCGGGCCGGGATCATTGGCGTTCTTGTTGACTGCCTCTAGGCACGATTCGAGAGCACACATTCTCTTGGTGACCTAGGCCTCGCTATTGAGGCTCTGGAGACGGCCATGGATTCAACCGACCAAAATGCCCTTGATCGACATTTTTACTTGAAACGACTTCTCTCAATTCAAGGAATACGATGCTCACGTTCTGGTTCAGTTGATGGAGTTGATGAATCTATCAAACTCGCCAACCAGGCCATCGAGACTGCGTCTCAAGACCCTACAGCCCATGTCGACTTTCTAGCTGAACTCGGAAACTTATGGGCCCTTCGATTCGAGAAGGCAAGAGAAATAGACGACATCGATCTTGCTATTACATCTTCGCAGGAGGCGGTTGGGATTATGCCTCGTGATTACCCACAGCCAGATGTTAGAAATTGTGCTAGGTCAAATAGGGCAAGTTAGATCGGCTGCTCCGGAATATAACACGATTACTACAAATTGCCATGGCATACGATTCATGATATCACAGTCTCTGGGTGATATTGAAAGAGCTGTTGACTTGGGAAAGAAAGGTGAAGGAGACCGGCGTCCTGCAGCCTCACTTAAGCAACCCAATAAAGGCAGGCAAAAGCGACAAATCATGACGGTCTTGGCAGGAAGACCTGTAGCTAGGTGAATGCCTCAATTCTCGGGCCCTTCGGGTTTATTGGTACTGAGCCCTCCTTGAATTAAACCCCATGTCGGGCAGAGTTGCGAGGCATACCCCTAATTGGCAATCACTTGGCTAATCACAAGACGGAGGCCAACCAACTGACCGCGTTACCTACAGCTATGTACGCAGCAGATCTTGGCCCGAGTATTGTCTATAAGAGGTGGCCAGAGAACAGACAGGCCAGACTGTATACCACATGCTCGCAAGAGCCTAGTCCACAAAGATCCTAAAACCATCACTATACTGCCACCCACCGTTTCCGATACCGGCCAAACGATCCAAAGAATGGATGTAAGTTCACCCGACCCATCCTACCATCCCTTCCATTCAGTAGTAACTGTATATGATAGTCTCACGAGCAATTTGCCATTGCACAACTGCTGGCAATAATTAGATCGACTACTCAACACCCGCAAAGACTTGTTATCGGGCCGCTCAAGAGCGGTGATGACGGCCCGGCAACATTTGAGCATGCTATTTGCCAACTGGAGGAAGCGCTATCTGATGCTACAAATCGCCCGGACTTCCTTCTTCAGATATACTCATTCATTGCAACCCTCGTGTGTCGAAAGAACGCCAATGCGAGCGATGACCAGCATTGCCCCACCAAACAACATACCAGGACGAGACCATCAGGAGCAACGAGCTCAAGATGTTGCTGCAGAATCGAGCAATGAGACAGATCACGACCTAGCGGAGCTTTCCAGAGATATACAACGCCTAAGCGGAGCTAGGGAAAAGATACCGGCGACTCATTCCAACTACCTCACCTTTTCAGCTGCTTTGGCAGACATGCTATTCCGACGCGGGAGATTGACCGGAGACCATGATGACCTCGAGCTTGCCAGAATCCAGATCGACGATGTCATCGGGAGCTCCTCTCAAGCGGATCCTAACTTCGAGTCTTTTGTGACCAGGTATTTTTACATCACCTACGAACAGAACCTACGTCCAGGTCTTACAAGGAAGCCTGCAGGCATTGCGCTTGAGCAAATCGATTCTAGGATATCTGCCGAACCACTTACTGGCTGTATCCAAAGGCTTGAACCAACCTGATCTTATCCACCCCGGCGGCGGGGAAGCACTCGATAGATACAAGAAGACCGGAGCTCTCGACCAACTCGAGACGAGTCTTATAGGCTCTTCATGCTTGTAAGATGCCTGTACGGACAGTATCGAGCATTGGGGAATGAAGACGACCTTGAACAGGCATTGGCATTTGCGCGAGAGGCGATGGCAAAGACATCCAAACATGATTTGCTTGGGTCGCAAATGCGTTACTGGACGAGCCTGGATCGGATTTGAACTTCAAGTATAAGACGACAACCGATTTTGCACTTCTGGCTGAGTCGGTTCACCATCTGAAGGAAGCCATCAACCTCGCGGCCCCCGGTCATGAACTGCTACCGAATCTCCTCAGCACTTACAGTATGAGGCTATACAATCTCTATTTGGTCACCGATCAAATGAGGAATCTAGAAGAAGAACTTGAAAAATATGCACATGGAACGATATCAGCGCAGTCGGAACACGGATGATCTGAATTTGGCGATTGAGAAGGGGGGAGCGGCGGCAACAATTGCCGAGAAGCATGGCAATAAGCTTGGCGAAAAGCTCGGAGTCGAGCTTGGAAAAGCTTATGGGAACCTCGCGTCCTGCTATCAGTATCGATACCAGCGAGAGTTTGGGAAGGATTGGAAGAATGACATCACAAGGTCCGTCGAGACAACGCGCAAGGCTCTACGCATGACTCCCCCAGAAGACATCGACCATACGGTCATGGTGGTAGCTCTCGGCCGCAGATTGAACATGCTCTACGGCCAAGATCATGACTCAAAGCACCTGGGTGAAGCAGAAAGGTTACTCCAAAATGCACTCGAACTGATGCCTCCCGACCACAAGAGCCAAGGAGACGCCCTATCAGCTCAGGCGGGACTCCAGTGGAGAAAGTGGCAAACAGACCAGAACACCAAGCATTTGGATAACGCGATCAATCTCGTCAGACAGTCCAAGGCCAACTGGTGGAGTGAGGTAAACTTCTTGTGGCGGCGTGCTCGTGCAAGAAATAGTCCCGATGACCTCACAGCGGGTTGCAATTTGCTGCTCGAACGCGTTCACGATGAAAAACTAGGGCCCCTGGAGAGAGTCAGCTGTGCCCGTTATGCGATTCGATTGATCGGAACACTCCATTTCGAGGGATACGCTGCGGAGAAAATGGCCTCGTGGCTTCTTGTCTGGAAGAATGAAGTTGTCGAGAACGCAATTAAGCTGTTGCCCGCTGCCTGTAATCGTGAGTTATCACTCAACGATCAACAGCATGCCATTCATCATGGGGCAGGTCTTGCGGCTGATGGTTGCTCCTTGGCTATCAAGAGTGGCGATACCGAACGAGCTCTGCGGCGTCTCGAGTATGGCCGTGGAGTGATTCTGGGGCACCTCATCGATCGGAACGATGATTTGAGTGATTTGACAGGAGGATTCCCTCAAGCATCCAACGACTACCAGGAACTTCGAAAGAGGGCCTTCCGGCAACCAACTAGCCGCGACAAGGAAGATTGGGAGGTCTTCTTGAGGGACCGAAGGATCGCTCATCATGAGTTGAGAGAATATGAAGAAAAGATCCGTCAGCTCCGGGCTTCGACCGATTCCATCAGCCACTGTCTCTCCAAGAGCTTCAGCAATGTGCGGCTGAGGGCCCTATTGTTGCCGCCAACATCACTGATATCAGCTCCGATGCAATCATAACTACACAAGATGCCATCAAATGTGTACCGCTTCCGGACATGGAGAGGCCAGGAGCCCCGATGGCCTTCAACAGGGCTGGGAAATGCAGAGAAATGCAGAACCTTTGCCGCAGCCTGAACTGCTTTTTAGATCAGGCAGAAACATGAAGGCCCCATCCCAAATGAGGCTAATGAAGTTCCAGGAGTCATGTCATGATAATCGCAATCGCTGGGCAGCTTTCGTTCATTACGGAGCTTAGTAAAGGTTCGACAAGGAAAGCATTGGATGTCCCGACTGTTCTCATGCTTTGGGCAGTTCGCAACGTTTTAAGCTAGGATATATAATAATGAAAATGGTTAATTTGTCAAATATAAACTAGCCGGGTTTGATACTGATGCAAGTAAACTTACACTCTTTTCGAACTCTTCCACCAAGGGAGTCTTAAGACCCGTTGCCTTTCCAGCTGACCCACCCGGGGGTCGTGTCCGTGCGCACCCCTTGAGAGGTGATCTACTTTTCATGATGCAGCCAGGTGTGAGTCTTCTGTTGATATCAGGTCCAAGATATGCAAGGGAAAGGCTAAAAGAATAAGCCACGGTGTTAGCATTGGGATAATGATGCTATGAAGTGTTGATGCTGTGTTCTTTGTTATAGCTGGAACCCGGCCCTTGATGGGATAACCGCGTAAAACAGATAGCGTCTGGGAGCGAAAGGAGTATCAGGAGGTGGCGTCACGAAACAATCTTCAGGGGATCAATTTACTGCGTGAGGGTTACACGACGGTGGTCAATGAGGTAATGTCTAGTGAGAAATCACGTCGATGAGCGCACATCAATCGAGCTCTCCATCGCAGCCGACGCGCTAACACCCTTCCGCAGCTAAACAAATGCCTCGTGGGCTTGGGGTTTGTTATTGTGGCAGTGTTGCTATGAGAGCAGAATGGCCTTGATTGGCTGTCACTCCCAAGGCATGGATCTCTTTGTCCAGGGGGTGGCACGTATTCGCTCACGCCAACGTAGGTACCTCGCATGTATCGATAAGCGCCTGGACGTGCAGCGACAAGCGGCTGCTCAGCTGACGACCGCCTTGTCTTGGCAAGTTCCCTCTTCTCTCGCTCGCGGCCGATCCTGTCTGGTGGCTTGAAGCCTGAGTGGCTGTATCTGCAAAGTAATATTAGCTTTGTCGAGGGTGCTTTATGCAAGGTGGCTGGTGTGATACTGCATATTTTGCATTCATCAGCAGCGAGCATATCCACGTGCTTCTCCCCACATAGCACAATGATTGATGCTGCATAGCGATTTTTATGCGTGGAGATTCGCGTCCTTGACGCGAGCCGCGTCCAGTTTAGTTACTACCCTCAGTGCGCGAGTGGCAGTGAAGATCTCGAGATGAATCACGCCTCAAACTGAGGCTCGATTATTGTAGGGATAATGGATAATGCTCAATCCACGTAGTCACACTTGCCATTTCTCACGAAACCATCTTCCATAGCGCGCTCATGGCATTTTCCCCACGTTTCGGGCTATGCCATTATAATGTCACGTAAGTCTCAGTTCCTCAAAGGAAACGGAGTGATGTGTCTTGTCCGATCCTGATATGCGGGTTACTGTGCTCGCACTTGTAGCCATTTGCCGACAACTTCTATAGACGGATCAAGTCACAATAAACACCACATGTTCAAGGAAACAGAGAGTAGTGCCCTTCTGCCGTGCGGAACTGGTGCCAGAGTTCTGATAAGAACAGGAAACAGCCAGAACGCGGGGAAAGCCTGCGGTGGGTTTGGGTGTGGGTGTGGGCACTGAAAGCGCCGAATTCAGGGAAAGTTTCATGAGTTAGCGTCTTATTTTGATTACATGTCGACAATCAAACATGCTACGGTCCAACTTGGAGCGTGGACAAACCTTTTCTTCGTCTGGGAGCTTACAGGGGTCCTCTGGCCAGATTGCAGCGGGCCCTACCCTGAACATCGCACAGTCGCTGAAATAATGCTTCGTGTTTCTTAGAACGGTGAGTTTACAAGTTCCAATCTTCCATAAGAGTATTATAGTGATCATTCGAAACGAAAGGCAGTGTTATAGGTACCGCGGCGGATGGGGAACTGGCATGCGATGCTATGCTGATTTGGTCTAGACTCGCATCTCCGGACACGCCAAGCCATCGCCTCTTTGAATACTGTCGTCGCCTTCTTTGCAGCCTTCACCAAACAGAGTCATGAGAAGTGGTGGGAATGGGAATCGATATCGTGCTGGTTCCATCTCCTTGCCTTCGTTTGGAAGGCTCTGCACATCAAATTCTCGTGCTGACTGCGGAGGGCCCATGGGGGATACACTGAACGAAGCCAAGCTGGCTGCTGAAGGACGAGCGGTTACGCGTGGAGTAACATACTCATTCAGACTACCAGCATCACTCTCGTCTAGCCCCGAACCACCGTCAGACTCCCACTCGGCGTCGGTATCGGGCACACGAAGGGCTTCTTCTGTCTGGGCCGCGCCAAACTCGGCTCTCGTCTTTCCGCTCTGCATCTAGTTTTCATAGGGGTAACCCCCCGCCAACCTCGCACCTGATGACGTCCCCTTCTTCAACAAACTGCCTTATGCATTGGGGGACCAATAGCTTACCTCCATCACCAAACTCTATATCATATTCTGCGGTTTTATCACACCATCTCAAGGATCCTTTCTCAACTTACCATAATTTTAAAGTTCAATCCTAGCAATAAAAACTGACATATGTATTTGACTAGCGTTTACTGAGAGCCATATATTCGCCTTATCGTTTTTAGAGTAGGGTTCTCAAACGTCATCCATATTTCTCTCACAAGACTTCTATTTTCTATACTACAACTGCCCAATTCATTAATTCTCCCTCTTCCTCGCTGGCTTCTTCCTCGTCATCCCTCACCTCCATATTGTCATTCTCTTCGAACACCGAAAGAAGACCAATGATCTCGGATTGGTCCTCATTTTGCCAATCGATCTGGCTCCGCTCCTGCTCAAAGCCATACATCACGACAATGATGCCGAGATCACCAAGAGAACTCGTCATTCCCTCCTCCGCCACTCATTTTGCTTCTTCCTCATCTTGTTCTTCTCCTCAAACTCAAACACCCCGTCCAGGCGAGCCCACAGCTGGTAGTACTCATCAAGCACGCCCAAACGTCGCGTGAGCTCCTGTCGGAGACTGTTTAGGGCCTTGGCCTGGTCTTTGGGGTGAGCAATCTTTTTGAGCAGCACAGTCGACTTCCCCCCCGTAGCGATCCAATTGGCCGGAGAGTGTAGGTCGTTGACGAGGGATGAAAGGGTCGAGAGCTCGTCGCAGATGCCGCTGACGGCTTGGATACCCTGGACAACGTCGCGGAGTTGGTGCGAGAAGCGACCCTGCAGCATCTCCCTGAGCTGTTTGATATCATGGCCGGGTTCTGAAAGAGCTAGCACGCCATTGGCCCAGCCCTTGATACGAGCAAGGATGCCCTTGCCCTCGTCTTGCGTCTTCTGGTTGGCGTACTTAATGAGTTCGGTTGCCTCTACCGTCTGGTTCATGGCGCCCTTGAGCTGCGCAAGCCTCATGTCTTGGTCAAATAGAAGAGGGAACCCGGTCTTGTTGGGCCAGAAATACTCGGCCATCCGGTTCGGCGAGAAGGACGTTGCGGGCCACTCTTCCCATTTGGTCTCGTCCCTCCACGTCAAGTTTCTATCGCGTGCCGTCACCGACCACTCTTCAAGGTTCCTGATCATGGCCTTTGGAGAGCAGTCACCTGCCCGGCAGAGTTGGCAGCTAGGGTGAAGGACTTGACTACTTAGCGCCGAGTCTGGTAGAGGAGCTGTGCAATCTTGAAGAACCTTGCAAGACGAGCTCAAAAGTCTAACCGGGCAATGCGGTCACGATAAGTGCCGAGGATTTCCCTTACCTCTGGGGGTACCTCCTTCGGCATAGCAGCTCTGGCAATCCAGTTCCCGGAAGAAGCAGTGCCGTTCGGCGAACCCGTCTCTGGGGCGATGAATGAGCTGGAGGCCGACATGACCTTGACACCCTCCAACTCTATGACGGCATGCTCGATGGACCTGCTCATCTGGAGGGCCCACCACAGACATGCCTTGATGGCAATGATAACCCAGTCCCCCGTTGCCTGGGAGGAGTGAAGCATCTTGCCCCTTGCCCACGTTTCTCGAACATCCCGCCAGTGAAGCCCGGCATACTCCCAAAGATCCTGTCTAAGAAGACGGTGGCTCGCTGTGGATGGCTGGTTTGAGGCGGTGTATCTTCTGAGTTCCTCGGCCGAAAAGCTCTTATGTAGGAACTTCTAGACTAGATGGTTGGTGATGTCCCAAGCTTCGTCTAGCATATGTAGCTTGCCAATGACCTGTTCTGGGTCGTCCGTACTGCTGCTGCCGTTGGTGATGGTGGCGTAGAAGAAGGGGTTGAAGAAGATGGAGGGAGTGAGCTGAGTGGTGTCGAGGGCGATGGATGTGATGTGGTCGACCAGAGGAACCAGTGGCACGGGCAAAGTGGGCTCTGGTGTTTTGGAGAGGTAAGCATAGGGAATCAAGGTGAGCATCAAGACTCCTAGCAGTAGACGCAGAATAAGGGCCATGCGACTCCTGTTTGTTTCGAAAAAGTCCCAGGCCGAACGGCCTCCGACACGAGCGAGATGGATAATGTGTTGCTTGGTAGGCTGCGACCCTTAAGCTCGACGCTGCATCTCCTCGGCAAGCTCTCTACGGATCTGTCTTTCCAACAGTATCTCCAACTCGGGATCATAGGGGATGACGTCTACCCTCCCAAGATCGATGATGGCTCCAGGCGGAGGGGGTGCCGTCAGCAGAGGGGGTATATTATATAGACTGAGATGGCGAAGGTCCAGGTGGAGAGATAAGGGCTGGTCTGTCAATGCCACAAAGTCATCATGAAAGCAAAGTTCTATGTTCTGCGTGTCCAGGGACGTGGTGTGAGGGTTGACGAGGCCGATAGTGCAGCGCACAACTCTAAAGCCGCGGGTTGGGTGAGGTCCAGGATCTACATAATGGGGAGGAGTTCGGGGTGGAGAGTGAGCATGAGAAGGCTCCTCTCTGTCGGCGGTAGAGTCATGGCTACCCTCATCACTGTGAGATAGCCAAGGTCGAGGTCGCAATGTTGGCACCATAATTATGGTGTTCGGTGATGAAATCCCGGCAACAAAGACCTGGTGAAGTTTCTGTCTCTTGGCGACAATGATAGAGGCAAGACAAAATGCAAAGTCAGCAGCAAAACCTGTCAAGAAACTAGAGTGAAAAGTCAGAACTTCAGTGAGTCAGTTCAGTCTCGAGCCCAACGCACCAGATGAGACGAGGATGAAGGAGACAAGATATGACAGCAGCCATGGCGGATGAGGGGGCCATGATATACGCTGTTCAGGACTCCTCTCTTGCATGCTCAGGAGCCTAAAATGAGCGAGTCTGGGCCAAAAGCATACGTGCTCGAGCCTGTGCTGCGTGAGCCGTGTAGTGTGGCGATGAGGCGAACAAAGAACTGAGCGAGGGGCAGATGGGGCCCAAGGCTCAGGAGGAGATGGGAGAGAGGGGACGAGAATGGAATAATGACAGGAAAGAAGTGCAATATTTTCATGGGATTTAATCGTCGGAAGGCACGGTCAAGATCAATTTGTTGCTTGTCTCTCATGAGTTGTCCATTTCTGGTCGGGGTTGAGGATATTCTCAGCAGACCCAACAATACCACACCTGCCTAATCTTGTGCGACGCAAATTTCCAACCACGTCAGATGAGTATTTTCCACATCTTTGTCCGGCTAAAAAAAAGTCTCAAGGACAAAAGAACCCCTGCCCGAGCTCGTACCCTTTCAATATCTCCGTCCGGCAGCTTACTTCTTCTTACAGAAGTCACGAATGACCGTGTCTGAACCTCCCCGCCCCTTTGCATTGTTCAATTTGGGCAGAACGTCCTTCATGTAAATGGTGCGTGACGTATCGTTCAAAAGAGTGAAGGCGGCCATCGAGAAGGCGTCTCTCCACTCCCGCATGTTTCCATCATGGTTGTCGCTCATCTCGGTCCAGGCATTCGTAATAGCTCGCTTGGCCGCCTTGTAGTTGGGGCTGTATGGGTATGCGCAATTATGGGGTGGGTCGAACGGTGGCTTCGAAGAATCGAGGCGGAAGACGGAAAAGAGGGTGGTCGGCTTGTCAAGAGCCAACAGCTGAAGCTGCGCGAGCTTCTCATGGCTGTGGCAGATGAGGCCCGCGGGTGAGATCCAGTTTCGGATTGCGAAGCCATCCGACGAGGCCACCAGCCATGGCAGCTCCAGCAACAACCAGAGCAATGATACCGTGGGGAATAAGCATGGTGGACAGAATATCTGGAGGGAGACAGGGTCAGAATGAGGGATCTTTGGTGTAGAAATGTACCAGGAGATTCAGGTTTCAGGATGGGTCAACTAGAAGGTGAGGAAGAAGATATAGTGACGGAGAGGATGTCTTGGGCGCAGAGACTGTCAGAAGGCAGGCAAGTGGAAGAGACAAAGGGAGCTGTATGATTAGATGGGAAAAGACGGCCAAGGAATCTCCAACCTTTCAGCCTGTTACGGGGACGGATACTTGCAGTCCCCAAGTTGTTATTATCATAAAGAAAAAAGGTACTCTGCTACCTGCTTGTTTAGGTAGAGATGTCTCGTTTCACGACATGAATATCTCCACCCACATTTTTGACAAGCTATATTTTTTGGCTCGTCCTCCCCCATATTCTCCCCCATCAGTCAACTTACTTCCATCTCTCCGAAGCCAACAGTTTTCGAGCCTAAAGTAGAGCCATGAGTAGTGATCCACCCCTGGACGACATTCCACCGCCGGCCGCTTTTCTAGGCCCAGTCTCGGGTCCGAAGACGGCACAAAGTTTGTTCCCACATCCTGATGTTGCTACTGTGCCAACTAACATGGCCACTCTCAGGCAAAGAGCAACCGTGCCAATGCCTCCGTGAGCAGCGCTGAGCCGGTCGTGGCGGGAGCTAGCTCGCATACCGCTGCCACACGATTCAGTGAACGAGTCGAGCAGGAAGCGAATATCGAAGCAGCCACTGGCGAGGATGCCGAGGCCGTCCAGATCACCGCCGCCAAGACCTCCCTTCCCGAGCTACTTTCCGACGCTCAAGACCAACGGATTCAACACTTCGCCTAAGACGCCGCGCCGATTCCTGGACAATCTGATATTGCGCCAGCTCCTGAGCCGCCAAACCTCACCTAGAATAATTCGCAATACAATAATAGCAACACGTACAACCTCACATACACAAATAATAACTACTTCAACAGCGATGCTTCACCGGGCTCCCACAACGGTGGAGGAGGCCTTGATCCTCATGTGCCTCGTTCTCGCCATTGCTGCAGTCTATGGCGTTTTGATCTTCTGGAATAACACTGTCTCTGGTGTTTAAAGTTTTGCTTTTGTAGCCACCTCCTTCTTCACCCTTGGCCTTTTCGCTTCCGGACCTACAAGGCTACAACCCAAGCCGACACCTCTCCGTCCATCACAATTATCAAGCTCACCATGACTAGTGCGCCAACACCCATCATAAGCTCTCCGGAGGGGGTCATCAAAACAGTTGATGACCTCGATCACTGGGTGAAGCAACTGAGAAAGTGTCGGGAGACGGAGGAGAAGACGGCCGAGGTCCAGTACTTCTTCTGGGACTTCGACGTCAGCCTCAGCACCATCGGCGGCATGCGCAACGTCTGGGTCATTGCCATGGAGGACATCTTGACCCTGGAGAAGAAGCTTCGGGACACATTTGCTCCTCTTGATAGAGCCGTGACCAAACTCCGCCGAGACATCGGTGCCCACCCCGACGCCAAACGCTGGATACGAGAGGCCGAGGCATCTACCTGGCGCATGCTCTTAGACTCAATGCCACGGTCTCCCAATCATTCGCCAATTCAAGTGCTCGTAGCAAACTACGAGCGCATCAGAGCCTTGTCGTTGAAGGTACAGCGGGGTTCGTTTGCCCACCAGTCCCTTAGCAACATCCAGCAGCAGGTCCACAGCCTCGGTGATGACTCTTGTGAGCTACATGACTCGAACGAACTTAGTGGGGGAAAGCTCTCTCACAAGGCTGGCAAGCATCTAAGCGAGGGAATCAACGCAGTTGCGTCACGGGGGAACATGCTCTACGACTTGTTTCTTTAGGTCAGCCAGAGAGTCAACAGGCTTGACAAACTTTTAAACATACCATCGAATGATCGGCAGATAGCTCAGGGTCTGGAGGAGACCATGATGCGCTTGATGGGGGTTAACGTTGTGAGCCTTGCGGATGTCAAGATGATTGAGTTAGAGTTGGAGTAATGGGTTGTCAGGATGAGCGTGTTCGTCAAGATGTTGCATTTTATTGATCTCGATAAGTGAAGATGGAGAGGGGACATGAGAAAAGTGGCTGGGCTTTTGATAGACTGTTCTCTTTTGAATACCCGAACTGACAATGTGCTGTCATTATCTTTTTCGATCATCGCGACTCCAAGTTGTGTATGGCACGTTGGACCTAGGCATGAAATCTTTGCCTTGCGATGGGCATGATTGAAATGAGAAACATTTATAAGGTCTTTTATGTCTAACTTACCATCAACATCTTATATCAAGTATGTGAATCGTTGAGACTTGTGCCTCTCACCTACGCAAAACCTGGGGTCCTGCGACAAAAGACGCCTTCTCAACATTATGACGACATCACATCCATGAAATATCATGATGATCTGACCGCCTTTATGGTGCCTGACGCGCCAGTGTTGATGGAGGGTCGCACAACATCATAGGGTCTAGCCATGATGTCTGGATCGGAGATTAAAGTTGCCGATGTAGGACAAGAGATCCATGTATCTCTACACTAGGGGAGGCTTCTTTGTCTCTGTATCTTTGTTGGATCTGGCTAGTCCGCCGAACTATCATTCTCTTCCAAGTATCACCATCTACACCGGCCCCAACGAAGCTTGCAACCTAGTGCCATCGTCCTTTGCCTGGGCATTTTACCAGCTTACCGCATGCCCCTCGCCCATCGCTCGTTTCCGTCCAATATTGCCTCAGGGCATTGCCACACGCCATCATGGGGCGCATCACCGGTGTAAGTTATTATTTGTGCCATGCCTCTTGATGGCAGTATCAGTGACCCTTGGCTGCCATGTCTCGCTGACCTTGGTTGCTCTAGTCCGCCGATGCCTAGCGGCAGTCTAACGGCAAGTTCCTCAAAGAACACCGAACTAACAGCTTGAAGCGAATGGCATGGATGGCCTAGGATCGAGTTGTCATGCTTTAGTGGCTCGCCTCTGGGTGACACAGCAGGGATACCCTCCGCGAAGACGAGAAGTCGTTGAGCAAGCTGGCCGCCTCCATCGGAATCGAACCGGCCAAGCTTCATAAGAAGCATCGCATTGCTCTCAAGCGTAAGATGCTTAGCAGCATGGAGTATACCCTCTAGATGCTCAAGAACGAGGGCAAGGTATCGGAATACTAGGATCCGTTAACTCGCAAGAAGCGGCTGCAATGGCCTGAGGATCTAGTCAGTGAGATCTTGGGCGAAACCGCTATACTATCGACTGTTCTCGAAAGGATTCTGAAGGACTCTACCCCGGCGGACGAGACCGCTCTATCACGAAGCAGTAGCGGGGAGGCGACAGCAGCCAAGCCTAAGGCCACGACAAACCCGTCCGGCGGAACAACCGATCCCATGGTCATCATCATCCGTGAGGACGATGATGACGACGACGACTTTCTGGACTGGGAGAGAGATATCGAAATGGGCAAAATTTGCACTTCATTGGCAAAGACGGTCTTGTTGGACGAGGTATGGATGCTGTGAGGTTTGGTGCCGAGTCGGCGGCTGACCTGTCCAATAAATGGTGCGTGTGTCCTAATAAACATACACGACGTATGTTTATGCTTATCCCCTCTGGGTTAAAGGATATTGGCCGCCATAGCTCAATAGCACCCGCCGGCATATGAATATTTTCAAAACCAATGCCATAAAATGTTAGAGCTTACTTGTGACTGCAATGTCATGCTCTTGATAACTAAATGCTGGGGATATTAAGGACCCCGATAATATGAGACTGCTTTACGCCGACCACATACGAACAGAGGGCTCCCGTAATCTCTAGGGTGTGTATATATAATGGAATCAGTCGGTCTAGTAATGCATGACCAGAGTGGTCTTGATCATAGGCCAAGGCCAATATCTCTCCGTTCAATACTGACGGCATAAGGAGTGACGGCGCTTGGTCCCAAGGTGAGAGCCTCTTAAGCTCACTTGAAGCCATACTTGTCTTAAGGCAATATTCGTAAATATACCTCTCGTTCGTATTAACTTGAGAGGTCCATATATGCTCAAGTCAGCAGCCGGTATGTATGGTCGGCCCCGAGATATGGGTCCCGGGCACGCTGGGGCGGAGTGGATCCATATTATATAATTGCCGTGAGCGCGGAGATCCGAGCATTGCTCAGATTTTTATCAGTAAAGCCACTATGAAAGCCATCTACAATTAAGCTCCGTAAGCTTCCACCGAATGAGGCCCCGGATCCTTTTGTTTTATCTCATTCTGTTTCCAACCGATGGATAAACACTAAGCGTCTCGCCTCTCGCCTTTCAGCATGATCGGTTGCTGCTCGCTTTGCAATCTCCTTCCTGCCCTGAATGACATAATATATTATAAAATAGAAATGTATTATAGATCATAGGGGCTATTAGACATGCAAAAAGGTTATTAATTACAAGACTGCATGCAGAAAACATATGGAAACGTAAGATATATAGGTTTCTAAGTATTTTCCTTTAGTATTTGTTTTCATTTTATGCCATAGCTATTTGGGAAAAAATCGGAGTTTGAAGTGGGTAGGAATAGTCCCCGTCGGAATATTATATAGTCTCAAATCCTTCCAGTTCCTTTTCTTTTATTCTCTAAGTGATATAAATAACACTTGGCACTAATCATGGATAACACAGCAATTGTTATCAAAAGAAAGACCCTTGAGCCATCCTCCGGTATCTGTCTGTCATACGCGGTTATCCCATCAAGGTCTGGGTTCCAGCTATAGTCTTGGCAACTTGGTTGTGGCGAGTCAACCTTGATGGCGACGGTGAGAAGCAATAATATCCAAAATCAGCGGAATGATATCCATAAGTACATAACAAACGCTAGGGATGGCTATTCCCACTCATAGAGCCAAGAGCCTCGCTCGCCTTGCGCATGAATCTTCGTCTTCTTCTCTCTAGAATATCAGCCATGGCCTTGCCAGCGTGAGGCCGGCCGAGGAACACCTGGCGCGTCTCTTGGACTACTATTTCTGCACCCTCTCCTTGACCTTGCCAAGGTCCTCGAGCTGCTTCTAGTCAGACAAGTCTCCTGTGGGCCAAGAAAACGGAGAACTCACCTATTCGTTAGCTTGGCTATAAGCCTAGAAAAGAGCAGAGAAGGCCTCAGAAATGTCCAAGACCCCTTTTTCGACCATGCGGTCTGCTTTGCCACTCTCTAACTGATCGCTGCCATCCAGCCGCCCATCATATGTTAGGTCAATGCCACTGCATCAAGATTTGACTGGAATCACGAACCGGATTGCACACCCGATTCCTCTCCGCAAAGTATTGACAGCAATGGGTATTGATACTTGCAAGCGAGCAAGGTCAGCATGGACCGCAGATGTGAATGGGAACAAAAAACGTCCTATGCGACTCGAGGCGCCAATGACGATGATCTTGTAACATTCTTAAGAGACAGGCGGGAAAAGCCACTTGTTTAGCCCTGGGCCCAGCGGCAGCCTTGTATTATTGATCAGCTGGGTCTGGTTGAGGTATCAAGAGAAGAACTTAATGAGCCGCCGTATTTGCCATCCTCCTCATCCCGACCCTTCTTGGCGGCAGTCTTCTCCTTATAGGTCTTCACGGTGGCGAGAGAAGCCTCCTCTGCGACCCCCTTGGTGGTGCCCTGAACGAGTGTTTCCTGGCTTCCGCGCCTGGCTCGCTTCGCCGGAGCAGCAGCTGGTGTGGATGGCGACTGAGGGTGACGACTTGAAGGAACGCGACAAGGCAGACTGTCATGTTTCCACGGCGGAGCCTGGGAAATAGGTGGATATAACTAGTGAGCTACCGCGGTGGGAGACTAAGCTAAGGGTTGCTATTGAGCAGTTCATGGGGAGTATCACTATCCATTCATGGGGCATTGCCATATTGAGGCTTAAAGAGTCCAGACCTGAGCAGGTGATAATAACTAACCGCCACGGTCCCTAACAGTCAGTATTCTCAATTTATCTTTTACTTTATTAATTAAATTAACCCTCTTATTATAACTTTACTAATAGTTTCTAATAGTATATAAAATATAATATTAGCTACCCTATAACTAACCACCCCCTATAATTAACCACCTATTTCTATAATAATACCAAGGTTATATAATCGCGATAATTAATTAATAACTAATAATAGAAAGTTATATTAATCTAATTTTTAGACTAATAAAGGTTTAAATAAAATATATACTTTAGATTACTTTATTTTATCTTAGAAACCCTTATAATAGTCTTATATAGCTATATAATCTTAAGCATTGCCTTATAAGCTTTCTTAATTATAAGAACTTTTATAAACTTAGTATTATTATTAAAGATTTCTTTTTTCCTCTTTTTTAATCTTAATTTCTTATTTTAATACTTTAATATTAATATTTCTTTTATTTATTACTCTAAGGTAATACTATTATCTTTATATTAATACCTTATCTTTTTTATTAATAGTGATATAATTAAAGAAACCTTATATATTAAAGAGATTATATTAAGTGCTTATTTTACTTAAATTATTAAGTAAGGGGTCTTTAAAAGATATTTAAAAGGACTTTTTATAGGTAAAAAAGGTATTTTAGGCCTCTTAGGTATCTCTATAACTATTAGGTTTATTAAGACCTAGGCTATATTAACTAGGTATAATCCTAATACCTTTTAGCTTATTATAATATTATTTTTAATAATTACTTTAATCTAAGCCTTATAATAATTAAAAAAGAAAGTTATTTTATTAATTAATATAAAGTTTATAATAAATAAAAGGTTAAAAAGATATTAATAATATATATTTTTTAAAGAGCTAAAGATAATAGTATAAAGAGGTTAAAAAATATAAAAAAAATAAAAAATAAGAAATAAAAAATAAATATTATTATTATAATTTTTAGTAATTTTATTATATACTTATTATATTTATATATTATATTACTATTAAGTTATATATAAGACTTTACTTAGGGTTACTTTAATAAACTTTTTATTAAACCTCTACTTATAACTTTATCTTATAATATATAAGTTATTTATAAGTAAGCTTATAAGTTAATTAGTTACTTATATACTAGCTTATTATTTATACCTACTTTATAAAATAAAGAAGCTCTTATAACTATATATCTTATTACTATAATATAAAAAGGAATATTATATCTTTAGGTTATAAAAGGTTGCTATATTTAATTTATTATATAAGGTATTTAAGATATCGCTCTTAATTCTTAATAAAGATATATTAATAGCCAGTGAGAAGGACTTACCGCTTAACCATATAGTAACTAAAGATAACTAAGTTAACCCTTTAAAGGTCTAATAAAAGTCATAAGACCACTAAGAGCTTCTTTAGGTCTAATAGCTATATAAGGCTAGTTTACTTTAAATAGGCCATAGCCTCTATAAGGTTCCGCCTTAATAATATTAATATATTAATAGGGCATATTAATATAATTATATATTACTAGGCTTTAGCGCTTAAGTTAATAATTAGGTATATATATTAAATAATTTATATAAGGGCTATTATTTTATATAATATTTATAGGTATACCTAGGTATTATTAATATTAATTAAGTTATTATTACTAAAATAAAAAATAGATTTATTACTCTTATTATTATTATAAATTAGTAATATATTCTTAATAAAATAAGGTTTATTAAGGCAAAGTATTAGGCGCGGCGGTATTATAAAGCTTATTTAGATATTAACTCTTATATTAAAAGGCATTAGGCTTAATAGCTTAATTATATTAAAAACTATATATCTCTTATTAGATTGCTTTGATTTGCCTTTTAGGTATATAATAAGGTTAAATTACTTAAATTACTTAAAATATAATTATTAAATATTTTAAGATATAAATATATAAAATAAATAAAACTTAAATATAATTATAGCTATAAAAAGAAAAATAATTATAATTATATAATAATACCTTATAAAAATAAAATCTTATTAATTTAACTTAATTAAAAGATTAAGAGAGAAATAAATATTTAAAAAATAAACCTTAAAATTATAAAAAATAAAAAATAATATATTAATAATATAATAATATTATATATTAAGATTATTATTTATTTTTTTTTATTTTTTTTTTAAAACCTAATAAAAACCTATTAGCCTTAATATATTTTACCTTTAGGTTTATATTATTAATATTAATAAAGAAAATAATTTTATTATAAATTATTATAATAGCTATTTATTAAGCTAAGAGGGTTAATTATTAAGTAATATTTTTTTAAGTAAACTTATAAATAATAAAAAGACTTAATATAAAAAAGATATTAATAAATTAATAAAAAATAATTAAATAATAATTCTTAAAATTAAAAATAATAATAATTACTTAATATTTATTAAATTTTATAATAATTAATAATATAATAATAAATAAAAAATAATTAAAGAAATTTATTTAATAAATATAATTAGAAATTATTTATTTTTATATCTTTTAATAAAAATAAAAAATAATAAATATATAATTAAATTTAAGAAAAAAGAAATTAAAAGCTTAAAATAAAAATTTAATAAATAAAAAATTAATAAAAAAAATAATATTTATATATTAATATTTTTTCTTATTATTAATATAATAATAATAATAAGCCTTTTAATTCTTTAAATATTAATATATTTATTTAAGGTATTTTATTTTAATTATTACTTAAATATAAATTAAATAAAGTTTTTTAAATAAAATTTAAAAAGATTAATAAAATATAAAAGACTTAACTATAAGATATTTATCTTAGTATTTATATTTATCTTTATAGCTTTATAATTATAAAGCCTTAAATTCCCTTAGTCTTTAAATAAAGAAAAAAAAGAGTTTAAAGTAATAATTAATATTTAAAAAAACTAAAGATATATAAAAAAAGAAAAAATAAAAAAAAAAGGCTAAAGAAAAATATAAAGATAAAGGTATATAAGTAAGTAATATATAATAAAAAAAAGAAAAAATAAAGAAATTAAAGAAAAAAAAAGAAAAAAAAAAGAAATAAAAAGTAATCTCTTATATCTAAGAGAATAAAAAAGCTATAATTTATAGCCTTAAGAGATATTAAATAATAATTAAAAATAATATTTAGAAATAAAGAAATAATATTAAGGGAAAAAAATAATATAAAAAAAATATAAATAAGATAAACCTATATTAATAATATACCTTAGATACTTAAAATATATACTTAGAAAACTAAGGTAATTTATAAAAAATTAATAAACCCCTTAAATTAGCTCGCATTATTATAAATTATTATTAATACTATAGAGATATAATATAAGAAGTATAGATATAGTACTAAAGAGCTATATATAGGTTTTCTTTCTTAAGAGGGTTTTTCTTATATAAATTAAAATAAAGAGATATTATAGGTCTAGATAAATAAGTAAAGATAATATAATATAATATAATATAATATTAAGCCAAGGCCTGCGATAGCCCTATAGGGTTTAATTATATTATAATTATTAACTAAGATAAGCGCAGTAGACCTTTTAGCCTTTATAGCTTAATAATATAGGCATTAGGGCCTATATTCTCTTTTTTTATTATAAATAGTAATAATTAATAATTAAGATTATAAGTTTAATTTTAGCTTAATAACTTAGAAAAAAAGAAAAGCTATAAGTAAGGGGGCATTAATCTTATCCCTAGCCTTAACCGGCCTTATACCTAGGAATATACCATATACATAGACCTACCATAGGACTTATAACCCCTATAGATACTTTCTAGAATTAAGAAATACGCCGCATAGACCTTAGCCATAGGGCCTTAAGCCCTAGGAGGTCCCTTATAACTTTATATAAAAGCACTAAGGATAGTACTAATCTTAGTATGCGGCAATTATTAGGCCAAGGCCTGCGATAGCCCTATAGGGTCTAATTACGCTATGACTATTAACTAAGATAGGCGCGGCGGACCTTTTAGCCTCTATAGCTTAATGGTATAGGTATTAGGGCCTATATTCTCTTTTTCTATTATATATAATATAATATAAAGGTTTTAATAAGTTTATCTTTTAATATAATAAGGGCGAGTTAAAGCTTTTTTATAAGTACTAAGAGTTTTTTATTCCCTAGGGTATATCTTTTATATTTATCTTATAATAAATAATATTAATTAAAATCTCTTATAAAGATAATATTTCCTTAAGAGTTTTTAATATATATTTTAATTTTTATAAAAGTATATATTATAAATATATTATTTAAAGGGATATAAATTAAAAAGATTATAATTTATAAATTATATAAGGTAATAGTTATTTAATCTTCCCTTATAATATATATTTATATATTAAGAGTATAATATTTATATATATATAGCGCGGCTTAGCCTAAGTAATATATAAGTTTATAATTCTCTTTTTTTAAGTAGGCTAAGAGCCTTATAAAGTAATTTTTATATATCTCTTATAGTATTATTATATTATAAGCGGGTTATCTCGCGAGTATTAGGTATATAAGGGTAGCTTTTTTCTATATATTTTAATATAATACTTTTAATATTAGCTTAAGAAGAGCTATATTATAAGTTCTTATATATATTAATTATCTCTTATATCTAATATATAAGTAATAGCTAGGGGTTCCCTAGAGCTATATAGCTATAGTCCTAGGGTCTAGGTAGTAATTAAATAATATCTTCTCTTTATAATACCTAAGGGCTAGCTAATTCTCTTCTTTATTAAGTTTTATATAAGGGGGGTTTATTTATTAAGTAACTTTATAGCGGGCTAAGGTTATATCTCTTTTATTAAGAGCTTAAACCTTATTAATCTTTTTTAATATCTCTTTTTTACTTTATTTTATATTTCTTTTACTTTAAAATATTATTTTACCTAAGAGTAATAATTTTTATTATATAATAAATATCTTATTAATATTATATATATCTTTTTATCTTTAATATATATATAAGCTATATATTATTTATATTTTTCTTAGTTTTTATAGTATTTTTTAATATATTTAAACTTAAAATAATAATAATATTATTTTAAATAGATTTCTTTATTATATAATTTATAATAAAAGATCTCTATCTTATAAATTAGCCTTTTATTATAAAGCTTATTAATATCTTAAACTAAGGCTATACCTATAACTAGGTATATCCTCGGGGTATTAATATATCTTAGGGTAATAAGTTTTACTTTAATAATCTTAATTTTATTTTTTTCTTAAAGTCTTTTTTATAATATTTCTTATAATTAAGTAATTATATTAAATAAGAAACTCTTTATTATTATATTATAAATATATTTATTAATTATAGCCTTTTTATTAAAAGCTAATTTTACTTAGGTATTTTCTTTTATATATTTTTATATTAAGTTTTAAAAAATAATTATAATATCCTTATTATATAATTAGCGCGCTATTATTATATTAAAGGTTTAAGTTATTTTATTTATTATAATTATAATATTTTCTAAGTTTTATTTTATAATATTAATTAAGTATTTAATTATATAAATAATAATTTCTTAATTATATTTAATAAGTATTAATCTAATTATTTATATAGGTATTATACTAAGTAGCCGCGCTATAGCTTTAATATAAATTAAGGTAATTATTAATTAAGGCTTTTTTTTTTAATTTTTAATTTATTATTTTTTTATTACTTCTTTTATAGCTCTCTTAATAAAATTAAGGTTAAATATTAAGTAATTTTTAATTAAGTTTATTAATATTATATTAACTTAATATCTATAATTTATAAGTATATTAATAAGGCTATAAAAGATCTTATAAATTATATTTAAGGATTCCCTTTAAATTAATTTCGCGATTTTATTATAGGCTTTTATTTTATTTTTATTTTAAAATTAATATATTATATCTTCTTAGTCTTAGGTATTTTCTTAGGGCATAGGCTTTATATAAGCGGCGCGCTTATAGTTTAGGTAATATATACTTTATTTAAGCCCCTTTTTACCTTTATTAATATCTATTAATTCTTTTTACTTTATATCTATAATATATATATCGCCCTTTATTATAAGAGGAGGTAATTAATAATATTAGTTTATTTTCTAAGGTTTATTTAGATTTTAGGTATTATATAGTTAAGATATTAATTATTTTCTTAAAATCTCTTTTTTTAATAACTTTCTTAAGTATAAATATATAATTTATATATAATACCTTAGTTAAAAAGAAAGTTTATCTTAAATAAAAGTATAAGTAATATATTATAAAAAAATAAGCTATTAAAGGCTAAGTTATATTAATACTTATAATATTATATTATAAAGTTATTATTATTATACTTAAGCTTAAGAACCTTAGCTCTTAATTATTATAAGAATTAATTTAAGCTATAAAGAATAAATTTTACCCTTTAAGTAAATAACTTAACTTAGAGTTATAACTTACTTATAAAATTAAGCTTAAAGAAGCCTTTTTCTTAGGGGTTAATCCTAAGATATAAGTTAAGACTTAGAGGCCTTTTTATAAGCGCTATAAAATATATAATATAGCTAATATAATTAATATAATTATAAGTTATAACTTCCTCTAAGCTATAAAAGTATAAATAGTCTTAGAATAGGCCTAAAGAAAGCTTATAAAGCTTTTTAATTATACTTATATTAAAGATAAGATCTAAGACTTAATAAAGTATACTCTTAATTTCTTAATTATTATAAGCCTTTAAAAAATATAATAAGTATAAAAGTATTTATATTATATTTAAAAAATAACTTAAGAATATTCTTAAAGATATTAAGAGTTTTATTTATTTTTATTAAATTATTTATATAAAGTAATATATATATAAGTAAAAACCTAAGAATTATTAAACCCTTTAATATATTTTATAAAGGTATTAAGAAGTATTTATTAAAAGGTTATTAAATCTCTTATAATATAAAACTATAAGAAAAAAACTTAATAAGTATAATATAATTAAGTAGTATGCTAATTAAGCTAATAGACCTATAAAAGATTAACTAGTTCTAGTACTTTATGCTAAAACTATGTTATACTACTATTTATAAGGCTCTTTCGCGGGCGCCTTTATATAAGGTAAACCCTACTTTTTTATAATTACCCCCCTTCTTATAGTAGCTTAACCTAAGTCGCTTAATTTAAATGCCTTAAACCTACTCTCTAATAGCGCCGGTCTTATATAATTAGCTAGGCTCTAATAGCTATAGGGGGAACCTAAACCCCTACCCCGGGCATTTACCCATATTACTATATAACCTCGCTATAAGGTTAGGAGCAATAGTAATAAAGGTTAATCCCTAAGGCTAGCTATATATAACCTCCTTATAAGCCTAATATAAGCGATTAATAGCTAAGCCCTCGCCGCTATGCGCATAATAGGAATTAAACTTATAACCCTTGCTAAGAGATCTATAAAGTGCTAGAATAATTATAATATAATTAGGTGGCATACTAATTAAGCTAATAGACCTATAAAAGATTAACTAGTTTTAGCACTTTATGCTAGAACTATATTATATTATTATTTATAAGGCTCTTTCGCAGGTGCCTTTATATAAGGCAAACCCTACTTCCTTATAATAAGCTTTAATAAAAGTTTTTTAAGGATATTTTAAGAGAGAAATAAAAATATATAAAATAATATAATAATATATTATTAAGCTCTTTTTTAATCTCTAATATTTAAAAAGTAATTATTAATTCTTAAATAATTTATAAAGTTAAGTATATAATAAATATATTTATAATACTTAAGGATTTTAATAATTTTATTATATATTTATTATATTTATATATTATATTATTATTAAGTTATATATAGGATTTTACTTAAGGTTATTTTAATAAACTTTTTATTAAACTTTTACTTATAACTTTATCTTATAATTTTTTTTTAAGTAATTTAACCTTATTATATACCTAAGGGGCAAATTAAGGCAATCTAGTAAGAGATATATAGTTTTTAATATAATTAAGCTATTAAGCCTAATACCTTTTAATATAAGAGTTAATATCTAAATAAGCTTTATAATACCGCTGCGCCTAATATTTTACCTTAATAAACCTTATTTTATTAAAAATATATTATTAATTTATAATAATAATAAGAGCAATAAACCTATTTCTTATTTTAATAATAATAGCTTAATTAATATTAATAATACCTAGGTATACTTATAAATACTATATAAAATAATAACCCCTGCGTAAATTATCTAATATATATACCTAATTACTAACTTAAGCGCCAAAGCCTAATAATATATAATTATATTAATATACCTTATTAATATACTAATACTATTAAGGCGGAACCTTATAGAGGCCATAGCCTATTTAAAGTAAACTAGCCTTATATAGCTATTAGACCTAAAGAAGCTCTTAGTGGTCTCATAACCCTTATTAGACCTTTAGAGGGTTAACTTAATTATCTTTAGTTATTATATAATTAAGCGGTAAGTCTTTCTTATTAGCTATTAATATATCTTTATCGAGAATTAAGAGTAATATCTTAAAGGCCTTATATAATAAATTAAATATAGTAACCCTTTATAACCTAAAGATATAATATTTCTTTCTATATTATAATAATAAGATATATAGTTATAAGAGCTTTTTTATTTTATAAAGTAGGTATAGATAATAAGCTAGTGAGTGAGTAAATTAATTTATAAGCTTATTTATAAATAACTTATATATTATAAAATAAGGTTATAAGTAGAGGTTTAATAAAAAGTTTATTAAAGTAACCTTAAGTAAAGTCCTATATATAACCTAATAGTAATATAATATATAAATATAATAAGTATATAATTAAATTACTAAAACTTTATCTTATAATATATAAATTATTATTTATTAATAAGTTAATAAGCCTAAGTCTTTACTTATTTATTAGCTTATTATTTAAACTTATTTTATAAAGTAAAAAAGCTCTTATAATTATATATCTTAATATTATAAAGCTAAAAGAAATATTATCTCTTTAGCTTATAAATAATTAT
>RZGM01000142.1:62949-104219 GCA_027886205.1 Fusarium piperis | reverse complement strand
ATATAAATAATTATATAATTATATTATATTAATATCTAAGGTATATAATTAAAATAGAAATTTAAAAAAAATACCTTTAAAGTCTTATATCTTTTAATAATATAAATATTAATAAATAAGCTTATAAAGGTATTATTATATTAATAATTTAAGTACTTTAAAATATTACTTAATATAATTATAATTATAAAAGAAAAAACTAAAGATATAATTAATAATCTCTTATTACTTTATTAAGTAAATTAATTATATATAAAAACTAATAATATAAGCTAAAGAGAATATATAATAAATTAAATTAAAATTAAAATAAATATAAAAATAATAATAATAATATATTTAAGTAATTCAACCTTATTATATACCCAAGGGGCAGATCAAGGCAATCTAGCAAGAGATATACAGTTTTCAACATAATTAAGCCATTAAGCCTAATGCCTTTTAACGCAAGAGTTAATATCTAAATAAGCTTTACAATGCCTTAATAATAATAATATATTATTAATAATTATTATTATTATCTTTATTATCTTTATTAAACTTATTAAGGTTACTAGGGCCTAGCTTATATAAAATAATATCCTTTTTACTAAAGAGCTTAAGGTTATTTTCTAATAGCTTTAATTAGAGCTTAATAATAATATAGGTATAGTAAAAGAGCTACTTAAATAATTAATAAGGCTAAGATATAATAGAAATATATTAAGAGCACTTATAAATCTATTATCTTCCTTAAGGCTCTTTTTTAAGGCCTAAACTTTAGGCTAAATAAACTTAGGACTAAGAAATACTTTATTAATATTATTCTAATACTTAAAAGAGAGAATAAGAGCTTATATAGAGCTATATATATAATTCCCTATGCTATAAGCTATATAGCAATAAGTATAAGTAGAGGCAATAAAGTATTAAGAGAAGTTAAGAGTCTTATTAGATATTATAGCCTAAATATAAGGTAAATAAAGTAATATAAAAGGCTTATAATAAAAGCTAGGTATAAGAGAAGAGGTATTTATAGCCGCGGGAGTAATAATAAGAGTAGGCATAAGGGATAAAGATAGCATAATAAAGAAAAAGGGCATAAGAGAAGAAGAGATTAAAGAAAGAAAAGGATATTAAATAAGATATTAGACTTAAGTATATATATACCTAGGCATAAGAATAGCAGGCATAAGGTTATAAAGTTATCTATATAAATTAATAAAAGAGCTTTTAATAAATAAAAGACTTATATAATAAGATTATTAAATTAGCTTAGCGGGGGAAAAAGACTTTATAATATAAGAAGGCTATTATAAAGTTAATATAAGTATATAAAGAGGCTATTATAAGGAAGAAATATTATTATAAAATATTAATAATAAAGAAAAAAGAAAAAAAAGAGGCCTTATAAAGTTATAGCCTTTTTATCTTTAAAGACCTTAATTTATTATACTTAATAAGGTAAATTATTATAATAATAGGTATACCTAAAGTAATATATTCTTTATATATATATTTAAATAGCTATTTTAATAAGTTAATTTATTTCCTTTATTAATTATTTATCTTAGGCTATTTTCTTTATTTAAAGTTATTTATAATATATTTAAATACTCTAAAAGGAAGCTTTTAAATAGGGGGTATATTATATAATAATGCGTTTTAATTAGCTAGTATATACTAGAGATATAGACTATGCGCGACTATTAAATACCGCATTAGGCGATCCCCTTAACTTAAGAAAAACAAGGCTTTTTTAATCACTGTTTTTAATGCTTTAAGGCAACCTTCAGCGCTCTATATAATAAAAGGTTATCTCTAAGGATAAGAATAAAAAAAAGTTTATAAAGCTTAATTATTATCTTTTACTTAATAAAATATCTCTCTTATTATATATTTTTATTAGCTATTATAATTTAAGTATTAATTATTATCTTATATTAAGGAGATTTATAATAATTATCTTATTTATTAATAAAAGGTTATTATAAAGCTAGCTTATAAGTAAAGGTAATTCTTATTACTCTTTAACTTCCTTAATTAGCTCTTTAATATCTCTTAAGGGAATATAATTTATTAATATATTTCTTAGGTTACCCTTAATAAATAATCATAAAGTAGGCGATTATCCTAGGGAATATAGAGGTTTTTTTAGATCTTTTATCTTAATTTTACGCTAATTATCTATAAAAAAGAAATTAAAGAATTATAAAGATATAAGCTATAATAACTAGATTAAGGTAAAATCATAGATTAAAGGTAGGTATTAATAATATATAAGACTTTAACTTACTAATTCCTCGTTAAGGGCTTAGCTATAGAGATTTCATAGACTCTATATCACGTGACATATTTCCAAAGTCACGCCGATTAGTCAATGATCAGTCGCCGACCCATATCCTTACACGAAGCTCTCGCTGGCCTTTTAGCGAGGCCCATACTAATATATAGCTGCCCTAGAAGAGGCCGCGGCAGATGAATTATTGATATATTACGTGTGATGTAGCTATCTATATAGAGCTAGATTGTTAGTACTTGTATCATGGGCCAATTATATAGGAAATTAAGGTACCGCTGATATGCATTCGTCTAATTGGCTTAAACCCCTATACATATGGCCCCATAAGCCTTATGGCACTCCATGAGATCAACCAACCAAGAGTGTCACAATGTGCCTTTTCAAGTTTGTAGGTGTGATAGCTATTACCCTCATCCAGGAAGGGACTTCTCAAGCACTCCCCACGCAAGTATCTGCGACTGGCTTGCACGATACCGCATCCAAGTATCCAGAGCTTGACCTTCGACGACGTCTAGAACGCAGAGATCTCGATGACATCCTCTCCGGAACTTTGACCATCACCATTGCGCCTGATGCGACCTGTGGGCTCTACAATGGAGGGAGCAATACATTTGCTTGTGGAAGGAAGCCCTGCTCATGGGAATCAGGCCTTATCAACCGTGTATTTTGCGACCTGCAAGAGCTTGCCACAACATGTCTTGACGGCACGCAAGAGTGCGATAGCGACTGTTTAAGTAATGGGTACAAAGCACGATGGTGAGCCATGACCTTTTGCTATGCATCCCTTTTTGCTTACACTTAGCTTTACAGCACGGATTCTCTTTATCCCATTTGTGACCTAGCCTACTTTGGTGATGGCATCTACGCCCATCGCTGTGCTCAAGGCAAAGCAGGCATTTCCGTCGATACTACCTGGGGCCGGAAACCTCAAGATCTCACCACGATGGTTCTTGTCAATCGCACTAAGGTATCGTTGCTTGTTGACGATGGTCAAGACTCCGACAGCACCTTCGAAAGCACGACCACTACCGAAACAGAAACAGAAACGACAGTAACAGAAGCGAGTCAAAGTGCGTCAGCTATTAAAACGCCGCCCAACGGTCCCAACGTTGGTGCGATAGTGGGCGGCGTAGTTGGCGGGCTGGCCGTTATCGGTGTGACGATCGGGTTTCTAGGATTTTTGTTCCTTCGTCGTCGAAGACGCCCCGAAGACACGCCATCCAACGGCCCGGCACACAATAATCAGCAGCAACCGTACAAGACAGAGACAAAGGGTACTGCAATAGGGTTTGACAGGCTTAGACAACTTATTGGTGGTTCAAGCCCTCCTGTGGAACTGCAAGGCGATACGGTATCACCAGCTACGGCTCGCGACCATGAAGGCTCAGGAATAGTTAACTAAGGTAGCAAAGTCTTGTTGATAGAGAAAAGATGACATGGGGGGAGGGTGGGTTATATGTTTTAAGAATAAATTGATACATCTTTTCCTCTCAAGCCCGCATGCAGAGATATGCATATCATTTTAATCCTAAGAAATCATAACAAATAATTACTTTGTATATTAAGTATTTCGTTTTACTGTTAAGAAGGAAAATATAAAACTCATTATTATGCGCCTTAGCAAGTTAAGTATAACCATCTCCTGGTCTTCGGACTCTGAGGAAGTCCGAAAATGGGGCACTAAATATCGCGCATCATTTATAATAACCTTTCGGGTCTCGAGCAGCACCGAACACCGAGCAGTGCAGCTTAAAGGCAATAGCACATGTTAGCTCGGTAAACTGCAAAGTCCGTGGCTCTATTCCGACACCTGATTTAGGTCAGATCTAGTCTACTATAAAAGCCTCTCCCGGCTGATATGATGAGAGGGTTTTATAGGTTCCCGACCACATTACCCTTAACATATATCATATCGTCTTTTTATATCTATCACCATGATTCCAGATCCATCCCTCCCCAAAGACAGCCTTGTCACCATCTCCGGAGCTAACGGCTTTATCGCGAGTCATATCTCTGACCTTCTCCTCTCTCTCGGTTACCGTGTCCGTGGCACAGTCCGCGACGTCGACCGCGCAGCCTGGCTTTCAGCTCATTTCAGCTCTCAGTATGGTCAGGGACGCTTCTCGCTTGTTGCGGTCCCAGATGTTGCCAACGAAGGTGCCTTTGATGACGCCCTGGCTGGTGTAGATGGGGCTATCCACACTATTGCTGTGACCAATTTGGACCCCGACCCAGACAACGTGGTTCCTGTCAATGTGGCCTCGACCCTCGGCTTTGCACGCTCTGCCAACAAGGCGGAGACCGTCAAGCGGCTTGTATACACCTCTTCCTCGGGTGCAGCAGCGATACCTAAGCCGGGGGAAAAGTATGTCGTTAACTCGGAGACTTATAACGAGGAGGCAGTCGCCATTGCTTATTCGCGCCAAGTCAAAGGTCCGGCAGGTGGCTATCTGGCCTACTCTGCGGCCAAGACTAAGGCTGAGCAGGCCCTCTGGAAGTGGTATGCTGAGGAGAAGCCTAAGTTTGTCCTGAATTCAGGTGTGCCATATTCGCTCTTCTTCGACAAGCCTCCACACTGACATTCTTTTCAGTTGTTCCCAATGCTGCGCTTGGTAAAGTCCTTCTTCCAGAGCGCCAAGGTTTTCCCACCGCGGTAGGCCTTGTCAAGACCCTCTGGGAAGGCCGTCACGGCCCAGAACTTGTACACATGGTGCCTCCGCGTAAGTCATCCCCAGGGTATTCTCTAGGTAGTACAGCTTGCGCTAACAGGGTCTCAGAGTGGTATACCGACGTTCTTGATATAGCACGCATACATGTTGCTGCTCTTCTGTTTTCTGATGTCCAGAGCGAGCGGCTCATTTCATATGGTGGCCCCTTTAACCTGAACAGCATATTGGCCACTTTTCGAGAGGCGCAGCCAGAGCGAGTTTTTCCTGATGACTTTCCTAACACGCCTGATGATATCGGGGAGATTCATAACGAGAGAGCAACAGAGTTACTCAAGCGTCTTGGTAGGCCTGGCTGGACAAGTTTAAAGGATTGCCTAGGACCTTTGGTCAAGCAGTATGCAGCGGCAGAAAAGGCCTAGTCTCCAGGTTGCCAACAGTATAGATCTTTCAGCAAATCAACCAAGCCAAAGACCTCCATAGCAAGAACATAATGTTAGATTCAAGAAGATAAGGTCGGCCATCGAGGCCTGCACCAGATCACTGGAATGCGTTTGCCCAACTGACTCCCATTTGCTTTACGATTTCAGACAAACCTAACAGCACCCTAATCGCTTCCAGGTTCACTCCCACCTCCGGATGATGGCTCTTCCACATTTAAAGATACAAACTCTTCAATCATCTTGCCAAGGCGTCTCTTTTCGGGGTGGTCCGTCATATCCACAATGTTGACGGGATACTCTGCTTGAATATGCTCTATGTGTAGTCGGCTAGAGACGCTGCTCCTGTTGGGCAGGTCCAGAAACCGAGCAGTGTAGTCACATCCTCTGGGCTCATTTGACTCCGAACCACCTCAAATAGGGTAGAGGGAATGAAGAAGTTCTTGCCTTGATCGGCCAATCCTTTGGCGGCCAAATAGATGGTACTTCTGACATCTTCACATTCATCGGTAGGAGACCCTGTAGTAAGATCCGCCGTTGAATTCAGTCTCTCGAGTGCCATGAAAGCAAGAACAGCAAGAGTATGTGTCAGATACGTATCAGAGTACTCATAGCCGTGCCGTAGGAAGTACAAACGCATCAAGATCTCAAACTGAAGTTTCGAATCGTTTAGAACTGAGCGAGAGGCGTGCCATCGTGGATCCCCGGGAAAAATTGCGGGCTTAGAGGACAACAGCTCGTGAACATTGATGACGACCTTGTGAAATAGTAGGCTACCAATGAGTTTACTGGACAGTTTTATATGGTTCAGTTGAAAAGAAGATGACAGTACTGTAGCTTAATTTGAGCTGGGAAAACTATCTCTGTGGGTGACAGGCAGGCCGGCAGAGACTTGTATCACTTCTCCAACTTGGCTGATGTTGCAACGACCGTGTCAAAAGTCTGCTGATGTGAGATTCCCTAGTTGTTCAACAGAGATAATGAAATCTGGTTCAGGATGGCCGCCAGCTCGCTCTTGGCTTTGAACAGGTGACCAAAGTTCATCGGGTAGCAACGATGACCTGGTGGATATAGCAGACTAAAGTCTCCGTACCATGAAGAGTCGTGTTCGGCATTAGGCAGTGGAGTTCGTGGGGGTTGCGTAACTATCGGCGGCGTCATGAAGTGATAGTGTTGAAGGCTTACAAACCGAGGAATGTAGCATTAATGAAGCGTAACATATTGATGTTGAGGGTAGCTCACCTTGTCCAGTTGAATAAGCCCCAGGCTGTAAATCCATAAGACTCTTGCATCTTGCGAGGCAACTTCGGGTCCAGAGCGTCGAAAATACCCAGGTCTCGCGCCATAGCTAAGCCTGTCCGGTATATATCATGCCAAGTTTGTCCATTCACTGCATGTTGTAGATGACGTTAATCAAACCGGCGCTCTGTATGGTTGTAATAGGACTGCCTCGATTCTTTTCCAGCTCCCAAGCCTCTTTGCTTCCGCGAAGAACCGATATGCAAGGCTCTGGGGATTCCAGTACTCGGATCGGTCCACAACTAGGCGATTACAGCCTGTCAAGTTGGTTTATTTGTTTGTTCGCCATGTGAAAAACCATGAGGGACGAGAAATACTTGCGCAGGCGAGTGTTAAAACAACATTCACGAGCAAAGAAGAGCAACAGTCCTCGGAACCAGAGAGCATATCGTCGAGGAAATGGTCTTTTTGAAAGAATGAGTACCATGGGTATTCGTATGCAAAGAATAAGCGTATGAGTCCCCTCATGAGCTCATTATCCTTTGAAACATTTGTCCACTCTTATGGAAGTATCGACTCTGGTCTCGGGGCGATGAGTTTCGATGCCTGGTAGAGTTTGAAGTAATGCGGCCTGTCTCGGTCGCTCAGTAGCGGATCTGATTGATACGTCGCGGCGTCCCTGCTCTGGTGGACGGCCTCGTGCATGTATGAGCGGAGATAAGGGCTGTTGGAGCCTAACAATTTGGAGGGCATCTCCTTCTTGTAGGGAAAATCGAAGCGGTATCTCGTCTCGGTTGATAGGCGCAACTCGACAAGAGCATCGCCCGTCCTGATTTGCTGGACGATGGATTCTGGGCTAGCGCCTTGCCGGAGCTGTGGAAAAATGCCATTGGCTAACACGTCATCTGCAGACTGCATGGTCTGCACAAGTCTCTCCAGGTCTGTGTACGATCTCCGAAGTTGTTGGTGCCTCTCCCGTAGGCCTTGATATTGCCGTTCCAAAGCCCCGGCTGCTGTTGTCAGGGGTGTGCGGTAGACACAATTGCGTCCTTTCCTATCACAAATGGCACATTTCGGTCGTTCAGTGGTGCACTAGCTAGTGCCAGAATGAGTACTTTCTCGGGCTAGTAGTAATACGAACTCTCAGTTTGGACTTTCTACAAGCCTCACAGGCTACAGCTACGGCTTTACGAGCCGGCACGACATGTCTTGGGGCGCTAGGCCCCGGTGGTTCACCGGGCGGTCGAGGCAGAAGTGGTCGGGACATGTTGCCTAAGGGGATATTGTGATCTCAATAGCCTTGCCTTGTTTGGTGGGAGTTGGCAAGTTGCAAAACCGTTGAGCAGAAGCCAAGCCTACCCCTCATCAGGCCTGCGATTCATTATTGGCTGGCTTCGCCGACTGGCCAATCATGTTGTCAGGGCCACACATCCGTGTCGTTGTTGCCATGGTATTAATGACGTCTCCAAGAGGTGCTATCTCACAATATCAAATCCGTCTCTTTTGGGGGACGAACCAATAGATATCCGATCGTCACCCACCAGAACCAGCCTTGTGGTATTTGTCCAGCTATTATCTACTTGAAAGACATCCTAATAGCATATCATTTACCTATTAGCTTTATGAATTGCAGTGGTTTATTGTATTGAGTTTTAATGCCGTTATGGATTCATAACTCTGTCTTTTGTTGCTATGGCCGCTGGCCTCTTTTGCAATCATAATCAATAGTAACTATTATGTTCTGTTCTTTAAGAACGCTCTGCAGTTTCGGCGTTTACTTGATCTGGTCCAACGGGGTTGTTGGTCAACGCCTACTGGGATACAGGCATGACATGGTTTTTTTTTAGTTACAAGATGTCGGCTCGACCCTTGTCACCGTTCCATTCTTCACCATGTTGTTCCGTATTGATTGGTGATGCAGACCAACAACAGCCCGTGCCTAGTTTCGCAAATTGCAGGGGATCTTGGTTGATCCTCTGAGAGTTATGGAGAAAAAGAGATTTATTCCCCCCAGTCGCTGCTCTTTTTCTACTTCTTTCTCACCCTCAGATACCATGGCAAGACTCAACATGACATCTACCCTTCTTTTCCCCTTTCTTTTCTGGGTGGCTCTGGTAGTTGCCCAGGTATCGAACATCGACAACAATAGCCCCGAGGCCCATGTCAATCACGCCGTCACGAATGCTTGGCAGAGTCCTTCGGGATTTGCCTCTCCTCGCCCTCGCCCGCTACGACCAGTGCCACCTCGCTCGAGGTCCTACCCCTCCCGAGGATGCTTCAGCCAGCTTCCAGAGCACGCTACAATCACCAGGTTCCGCCACAACTCTCCTGACAAATGCTATGAGGAGTGTGAACGGAAGGGAATGGGTCTGATATTGCTGAAAGACGAGATGTGCTACTGCGCTCACCGTTTCCCATCTACTGCCTTCAAGCTTCCTAACGACAAGTGCGACCTCAGCTGCCCCATGAGCCCCGAGTTTGCCTGCGGTAGTCGCCAAGCCTTCAGCGCCTACTATATGATGAGGACTTTGGACGTCGAGCCCAAGAATGCAGCCACCAAGCATCGGCCCAAGGGATCTAAGTCTCCTGACCGGCTCGTCTCCTGGGGATGTTTCAGGGAGCTTCCCAGAAGCGCGACTATTGGGAAACTATACGTGCACCTAGGAGATAGCCTTCCCTTTCTCAAGGCCTGTACCATCACGTGCCGGACCGAAGGCAAGCCGGTTGCCATGGTTCGTAGCTCTGAATGCCACTGCGCCACCAGCTACCCATGCCCAACGGCAATAGTCAATCATGACCTTTGCGGGATCGTGTGCCCTGGCAGTCCCGACCACCGTTGTGGTGGCCATTCGAATACTTACACTGCATACCTCACTGGGGCCTCGCGAGGAGCCAGGGTCAAGTTTGAGGGTTACAAGAAACCTTCTCGGCAAATCCGCGTCAGGGAGCCCATAGCAGGCCGGATGACATCCCACGGCTGCTATAGCTCACATCCTCAACAAGCAGTCGCAAGACCTACGAGCAGAGGATCGGCCAACACAGCTGGCGCCTGTGCCAAGTTCTGCCGGCGCATGGGACGGCCTGTTGCGGTAACTCAAGAACACAAGTGTTATTGCTCTGATACGTATCCCATGTTGAGCGCTAGAGTGGATGACAAGTCGTGCGATGTTCCATGCCCTGGCTGGTCCTTGGAGTCGTGCGGCGGACATGGAACTTGGAGTGTCATCAACACGGGAGTGCATGTTGACGTCGCCGATGACGAAGAGCCAGCCGACCAACCAAAGCTGCCGCTCTATGGCTGCTTCGACGACAGGCCAGCTTCATATAAGCCTGTGGACCACAGGGCTTTCGACCGCACCGCTCAGGGAGATCACTGCACATATGCATGCGCTGAAAAGGGTTACCCTGTTGCCATAAGGCATGGTAGTGATTGCCATTGTTCTCGCTCATACCCACCGTCGTCGTCGAGAGTCAATGAAACGCTATGCTGGCTTGACTGTGGACCCGATTCCAGCGAGATGTGTGGTGGCCCTACCGCATACAACGTATATCGCACGAAGCTGGACTGGCCTCTGGATGATGATCTCGAGGACCCGAGCACGTCTGCAGTGACGAGGCCTTGGCAGTGTTCGCATCAAGTTCTGCTGCATGTCAACAAAGCCGCCTCTTGGCTCAAGAGTAAGGCTATTATCATCGCCGACGGTATTCATTTGGTTTTTTTATTCGTGTATTGGGAAGTGAAGCGGCTACTTGTCAGGATTGTGGCTTCTTTGGAATTGATGTGGGATGGAGTGATGGATCTTTGAGATCGAGTTGAAGTAAGGACAATTCAGGGGTGATTTTCACGGAAGCTCGACCTGCACCCATAAGAACAATGCTAGTAGCTCTCAAGTCTCATCAACCGTTCATTACACTCTTCATTGCATCATCAGTCTAAGAACTATGTACTATATACTATGTACACAAGCCAGTTAAGGCAAGGTCACGAAACCATTCTCTCTACTGGCGATAAGTTTCCCAAGCGGTGTGAAGGCGAGTTTCCTGGCCAGGAGTAAACTCCTCGTAGCAGATACTATTTCAAGTTAGTCACTATCCAATAAGAAGCGATTTAAAAAGGCCTTACTCGTCAGAATAATCCATATAGTTGTGGATGGGGTCATCGCCAGGCTGGCTCGGGCACGTATCCAGACGGGCAGGGCAACCCGACGTACTCCGACCCTGAGCAGGGGTATCGCTGACAAAGTCTCCGCTACCGGTGCAGCCGCCCTGGAATGTATGGAAAAGGTTGAACCAGTGACCGATTTCGTGAACAGCAGTTCCACCAAGGTTGTAGGGCTCGGCAGTTCCGCCGGGGACCGTTTCCGCAACGATGACACAGCCATCCTTGATGAAGGTCGTGGATCCCGCTGTAACTCCAGACTCGGGGAAGTGGCAGTAACCGAGAGCCTCAAAGCCATCCAGCTTGGCGATATCAACAAAGTAAAGGTTAAGAGTGCTATAATCCCCCTTGCGGAGCTGCCTCTTCATCGCAACCTCGCCGTTGCCCGCAGCCCAGTTGGCGTTTGTGGTGAAAGTGGTGTCCACCAAGTTGAAAGTAACGCCGTGGGGACCATATGATTCGTTCATGTAGGCCAACTGGTCTTGAAGCTTCTTTTGGGAGATGTACTTGGAAGAAGAAGACGAGACAACATGGAAATAGGTGTTGACTGTGATAGAGGCCCTGGCGGCTAGTCTAGCAGTCTCCTCGATAGCCTTTAGAGTCGCTGCATTATCCAACTGTTCCTGTGTAGGATCAGAGACAGCACAACGGGGAGGAAGGGCCATGACACCGGCGGTGCCGAAAAGAAGAGCGAGAAAAGACTTGGAAACCATGATGAAAGCGGAGTAATAGTCAGACTGAAGATGGATGAAGCTGAGCTGTGATGGCTGAAACAAGCCGTGATTCTCTCCGTATTTATATTATTTACTATCTTTCAGGACTTATCACTAGGACGGACAAATTGATGCCGTGATTGATGGATTTTGTTGATCCTCGCCCTGTTTGTTGTCTTCAGCCGTGGTCTCCCGTATCCATAACTATGCCTCCTGCCAAGTTGGAAATAGTCATAGCCAAGACATCCGTCGATATCACGCCAGAGTAGCTGCAAGAAGCGTCTCGTCGCGGCCCTTGTGAGTCCATAGAAAGCCCTGCTAAGTCCTTGGTCCAGGCCCAGAGCGTGACTATTCAAATCCACCTTCCATGGAGGGAAGTGGAATCCGCGCTGATTGAACGGGACCCTAGATAGACGAGAAAACACCTGCCAATCACGGAGAGGGCTTTTTGTGCAAGAACCGGCTCCGCGACCTAGCTCATCTCGTCGATGTAACCTATGGTGGATGCCTCGGCTATTGCAAGTGCTGTTAAAGGAGCGTGGAGCGGGAAACTCGTACGGCCATTGAGAGTGTAAAAGCTGCAATCTAATCTAACGGCCAAGGCGTGGGGAGATGTCTGAAGAGCTGCCTCATTGGGCGCACCGTCTTATGCTTAAGATGTGCGCGCCGGCTCGTCGACAGGGGTGGACGTCGATCCATGCCCTGGTCAGGAAGACACCGAACGGAGGCCAGGGCCCTCAAAGCACATGCGCGAAGCTCGGGAACTTTTGTCCGGTTTCTACGATTGAGAGGTCAAGACTCAATACTATCCGGCAGACTCGGTCCTGTTTAGGGTGGCCCCGAGCGTCTCTTAGGGCTATTGTAAACGGTTCCGGATTTAGGTTCAGTTTACTACTGTCTCGAAGAAGAAACCCGTCAGACCACCGATTTTCCACTGAGGTATAGGGTGGGCGGTCCGAAGTCCCCAAATGCAATTATGCAAGACAGGCGATGCGAACACGAGCGGTCAGGATTTAGATTTCTATCCGGGTAAGACACGTATACACAATGGAACTAAATTTAAGATACATTTATAGTTCAGTTTAGAGTTAGGGAATGTGGTCATAATTGGACGAGCTTGCCCAAGTAACTTGATGGTATGCTATTATTCCCGGTAAGCCGTTTCTACCTAGTAAAAATGTTGGATTAGAAGTCGAGACTCGATGCATGTAACTGCAGACAGAGAAGCAAATGGAACAAGGGAAAATCTCTTATGATCAAAAGCAAACGATTTGCTCTGAGTTGTTCACCCCGTTGATTAGACTTGGCACCGGGTCTTCGTAGAGTGCAATTTCATTTAGTCATCGTAGACGCTCCGTCTATCCACCCGGAACCGCGCAAATCACCGATATAGCTTCAATCCTCCATTGGTGGTTGTTCTGGTCTTCTCTCGGAGACTGGATGTGATTTAGCTCATCCCTGAATCTCAGGCGCTTACAACGTCAATCACAAGGCGCCAGCCTCCACGTCCCTTGCAGCGCGCGCCAAGTGGCTGACTTAGCGCCGTGGCTGAAACTCGGGGTTGATCAAAGCCTAACCCAACGCAATTCTTGCTCCTTCATCCTCCCTTGGCCAAACTGAATCAGCATCATCCTTTGACACAATACCGAATATCGAACCGATGTTGAAGAGAAACATAGTTGACCCCTTGGGGGACCTTGTTCTAGTCTCGCCGTACGATCCTCAAACCGATACTCCCTCGAAAAAGGCCTCCGAGAAAGAAGATCAGCCCAAGTCTGAAGATGAGGAGAAGGAGACCACTACCCAGCTCGAGGACAGAGAGATATTAGTATCCTCAAAAATCCTCTCGAATGCATCCCCGGTGTTTCAAGCTATGCTCGATGGGAGGTTTCTCGAGGGAGTTGGACTCTCCAACTCAAAGGCATCACTAGACGAGCAACCATTTCGGCTATTGCTTCCCGATGATGACTGGACAGCCATGCTTCTTCTTTGCAGAGTGCTGCATTTCAATTTCAAAGGAATCCCCGACCAACCCCGAAGCAACTTGCTTCTCGCCCTGGCTGGCGTTTGCGACAAGTATCAATGCACACAGGCTCTCAAGTACTGTGGCGCCTTGTGGCTCAGGAATTGGACGTCTTCACTACCTGATGAGGAAGAAACGTCAATTGAAGACATTTCCCGTCTTCTAATCTTTGCTTATGTGGCAGATTTGCCGCATGAGTTCTGTGAAGTTGCGTGGACGCTGGTTCTTCATCATGAAGGACCTATTGCAGGGCCCCAGACCCAGGCGATCCAGTTGATTGATCACCCTCTTCTGCCTGATGACGTTGGGAGTAAGAACCCATATTCTCGAGAAAGCTCAAGGGCTTGGCTGACTTTGACGCAGGGTACCTGGACCAGAAGCGACTTCAATTCTGCGAGGCCTACCACCGCGCTGTCACAGCACCGTGGACGACGTGGCAATGGACAAGCCTCACCACAGGATGCTATCGCGCAAGCCATGCCATTTCAGAATATGCCCTCACGCTCAGGTCAGCGGGGATTGTCCCTTACGAGCTTGACCTAAGAGATCATAAACTCAGTCACTTGCTCAAAGCTGCTACTAATCTGCCCCTTCTCGCCGTGAGGAGTTGCACATCACGGTACAATTGCGGGTGCTCGGGGGATCGCACAGACAGCCTAACAAGGGATCTACGTGCTCTTGCCCGCAACATTCCCAAGCACAAGACTTGGTTCGGGTGTCTGGACTGTTTCAAGAGCGGAGGCATGCCAAATAAGGGCGAGAAATGCCGAATAGAGCATGGAGATATCTCCAACCTCCTGGCTTAGCTGATTCGATGGAGAAGGCGGATGCTTCCTAATTCATTTTCGGGCTGCTGGGTTGTTGTTTGAGCTCCTGTTCGAACCGGCGGGCTGTTCCTAGGTTGTTCAGGGTTTAGTCACAGCTAGCTAGCTAGATTAATTAGTATGGTCCATGCCAGTGATCATGGATAGCTACATTCTGTCCACAAATAATTATAGGGTTTCTTATCTTATCCGTTCCAATAATCATCATGCCATTGCCGATTCTTGTTATTCTTGAGACGCTTTGCTCTTCCGAATTTTTCCCTTCTACCATGCCCTATAAAGTCAGATGGCACTCTTTAGAAACCGCCTGAACCACGATGGGTACAATTCCTCCTCCGTTAACATCTCCCTGACCTGGCATGGAAGTTGGTGACAGACACATTAAAATACCCTCTTCGAAGTCGTCATCCGATCCGATCAAGCCATTCCCCAGGTATCAGAGATTGGAAGACGACCAGAACGCGGGCTCCCAGCGCCATGTATAACCCAAGTACCCTGAGCGATGGGATATATAGGAGCAACCATCGTGTCTTATAAGAAGAGAAGTAACAAGAGTAATGAGAAATGGCGATATCAGAGATGAACGCCTAACCGAGGCCGTCTCATGAGAATATGACCCATCGTAATGATTAAGTGTGCCGGGGGCGCCCAGCATCGGAAGATGGTGGATCCTCATGCCACAAACCTGATGCCCACCCGTGCACTCCTTGCCTAGGCCAAGGGTTAGTCGGGCAGTTACTCTTTTTGGGGCGGAGACGCCAACAACTGGCTGATGCTTGAAAGGACACAAAGGATTCAAGTTGCTTGCCCCTTGAGGCTTGGTAATGTGACAGCTACTACGTAAAATATTAGAAAAGCAGATGAGGTTAGTGCATAAGGGGATGTTCTCCTATATAAACTGGATAGTGATCAACGAAACCTATCATCAAGTGATTCGTTCAACATGAACTTGATAGCATGATGGCAATCTTATCAACTCTTAAAGGTGACTGGGCTCTATTTCATGACCCTAGATATGTACAAGACAGAGTTACACCTGTCGATCAAAGCGTCGGGTCCTCACCGATGACACACCACCCGCCCAGGGAACAGACTAAGCCAATTTTGGGTCGGCTCTTCTCTGTGGGAGACTTCAATCAAAATTGCCGACATGCTAACCGGCGAGACTCTCGGCGAGTCATTGCCAATCCCGTACATACAGGGGGATCACTTTGGATACCATGCATCAGGGCTACCTTCGGTGGACACCCCGGATTGTGATGCTCCGCATCCCCGGATTCTCCATGTCTTTAGCGGTCTGGGGTATAGGGAATGCGGGGAAGGCGTCCGGAGTATATATAAGAGTGCATTGCAGCTTCATCCTGGCCGGTCGGACCATCGTTGACTCATTCACCTCTTCTTCTACTGCTTTACAATGTCATCAACGAAGAATAGCCCTCAAACGCTCAATTCTACGCATCTTGAGGATGCTGATGATACGAAGCATGCTGCCGATATTAACAGGGTCGACCCGGAAGTCGCAAAGTACGCCTCTGCAGCTGCCATCGATATCGATAAGGAGACCAATAAGCGACTCAAGAGAATGATTGACAAGCGGGTTTTGCTTGTTATGATGGTCACATACTTTCTTCAGGCACTTGATAAGGGAACTATCTCATTTGCCTCCATCATGGGAATCGTGGACGATACTCGGCTTGTCGGGCAGCAGGTATGGCACACCGACTCTGATTCTCCTTGTGAGGCTGCTAACAGGTGTATTCAGTACAGTTGGCTGACAACAATTGTCTACATCGCCGTGTTGGTAGTCGAATACCCGACGAACTGGATAATTCAACGCATTTCGGTGGCCAAGTATCTTGCTGCCAACATCATCTGCTGGGGAGCTGTGCTTGCTCTTCATGCAGCCTGCCGAAACTTTGGAGGTTTGCTTGCTGTTCGATTCTTCTTGGGAGCCCTCGAGGCTTGTTGCCAGCCATGTTTCGTGTTCCTTTCAGGCATGTGGTACCGGCGTTCTGAGCAAAGCACTACTGTTGTTCTTTGGTAAGTGATCATATGACTTTCAGGTTCTATAATACAGGCTGACCTCTCAAGGTATGCCATGAATGGCTTGCAACAGATAGTCGGGGGTCTTCTGGCCTACTGCTTCTCAAATATCCCCGATACCTCCCCTATTCACTCTTGGCAAGCACTCTTTATAACATATGGCTGTGTCACCGTGCTCTGGGGAGTTTTTGTTCTCTGGTGGATGCCAGACTCCCCAATGAAGTCGAAGTGTTTCTCTGAGGATGATAAGAAGCTCATGGTCGAGCGCGTTCGCAGCAATCAAAGCGGACTGCAAAACAGAAAGTTTCGTGTCGAACAGATTTACGAAGCTCTACGAGACCCGCAGAGTAAGTGCACCAATTATCTTGGATGATGATGTCTGACATGAAGTAGCGTACGCCTTTGGAGTGATTCAAATCTGTACCACCCTCCCCAACTCTGGCCTTAACGCCTTTTCAGCACTTCTAGTCAAGAGCTTTGGCTTTGACGTCCTTCAAACACAACTTTTGTCCATGGTTTTGGGCGCTATCATGATCATCATCATGTTTGGCGCTGTTTGGGTCGATCGAAAGACCGGACAACCCATTTATGCCATGGCCGCATCGGTGATCCCGTGAGTTTTTGTATCTCTTACCAATGCCAGTATAACGCGCTGACCATTCCCATAGCTCAATTGCCGGCACCGTGGTTCTCATGACTGTTGAACGCACAAGCAAGGCGAACGAAATCGGCTTACTCCTCGCCTACTACGTCACGATCTCATTCTGGGCCTGTTCCGCTCTATGTCTCTCTCTAATCACTCGGAACGTCGCAGGCCAAACCAAGAGGTCCTTTGTCATCGCTACCAACTTCCTATGCTGGGCGGTAGGAAACTGTATCGGCCCTCAAGTTTTCCGCTCCAACGATGCCCCTCGATACTTTATCGCCTTTTCGGTACACGTAGCTTGCTATGGTGTCCTGGCAGCAACGCTGTTATTGCTACGGACCTACTATGCGTATAGTAACAGGGTCCGGGATAAGAGAACAGAGGATGGCGAGATCACTGTGGACAGCACGCTGGCGCATGGATTTGAAGACAAGACAGACAAGGAGAACTTGAACTTTCGGTATCACTACTAGTCGGCTTTAGTGCTCCGGGCCGGCTTTTTGATGCTGTTTAAGAGACCATAGCTACTCGTTTGCACATTCTATATCTAAGTACCTAGTTAGATGCGATGCTCAATTTGACTATATCTACCCTCTCCATATGTTATGTATACCATAGAAATTGCCAGAGAGATCACACTATAAAAGTCAGAACTGCTTGCCTGCTGGACGGGACACTCAATCGTGTGACTTGCCCTTTAATATAACGGAGCTTGCTCATTCCAAGGTTAATAAAACGAACGATTTTATCACGCCTATCAAAGGACAGAACGTCTCTCAAAACTGCGGTCTTAATGCGCGAGTAGCAAAGAAGATGTATGTGCCAGAGACCACATGGAGATTATTCCCATCTACATATACAAAGCGTTTTACTCATGCAACAACACGTTATCTATAGACCTACCTGATGGACTCCAAGTGCAAAATTCTATTGCTATCCAGCCTAAAACTACCAGCGGACCAGCTCCTGTACCTTGACAGGCAGACCTGACTTCATGGAGTGATTGGCTCCAACTCCCACAAGAACAGCGTTTCCTCCATCACGGATGAAGGCGGCACGATCAACACCTCCCTTCTTCTCACCAAGGAGCACATCTCGCAACAAGATGGGATCACCGCCACCATGGGTGCCCTCCTGCTTGACAACATCCACCACATATGGCTCATCAAACATGGGATAGACGACAATCTTTGTCTGCTCGACGCCTCCCTGGATGTACTGCTTATCCTCACCACTGGGATCCTTCTGCACTGGAATGCCTGTCGGCGAGTAGCCGCTCTCGACGACATTGATCTCCAGGCGGCCCTTGGTCCCGTTGAAGACGCAGCGATATCCCTCCCATGGGGCATAGGCGTAGGTGTTGTACGTAAGGACAGCGCGATTCTTGTACTTGATGATCATGGAAAGGTTGTCTTCGATGGTGATATCCTCGCCGAAGCAGTTTCTATCTCGGATGTAGCCATCTTCATGCTCGGCATCCAGGTAGAGCTTCTTCATCCGCTCGTTATCACCGAGCTGGAAAGCAAAGGGATCCTTCTGGGCATCTTGATTGTTGAGGTATCGTTCTCCGAGGTTCTTCTCACCTCGCTTCTCGGCATTCTCCTTGCCGTAGAAGCGCAGGTCACCCAGGCAATAGACAAGCTCAGGCTCGGTGTCGAGCCAGAAGTGGACCAGGTCGAAATGGTGGATTGACTTGTGCATCTGAATGCCTCCACTGGTCTCCTTGTGTCGGTGCCAGCGACGCATGAAGTCGGCTCCGTGGGGACAATCCAAGATCCAGTCCATATGGACAGTGGATATCTCGCCGATCACGCCAGAGTCGATCAACTCACGAACCTTGGTGTGATGAGGTGCGTAGCGATAGTTGAATAGGACGCGAACCTGTTTTCCGGTCCTCTTCTCGGCGTCGATCATGGCCTGAAGCTTCTCTTCATCGATGGTCATGGGCTTTTCCGTGATTGCATCGCAGCCCAGTTCCATGGCTCGGATACAGTAGTGGTGGTGAAAGAGGTCGATTGTGGTGACAATGACAACATCGGCCTTTTGTTCTTGGACCATCTTATCGAAATCTTTGTCCTTGTAGGTAGGCACTCGCTCGCCTCCAAGTTCTGCAATGTGGTCGTTTGCAGCGTTCATGCGAGTCTGGTTTGTGTCGCAGATTCCGACAAGCTTTGCAACATCCTTGAAGTCTCGGATGATGCTCTCATAGTACATGGACGACCGGACGCCCATGCCCACAATGACATAACGTGTGATGGTGGATGAAGGAGACATGATGAAGACTGGGATGTACAAGGTTTGGTGATGGCTGCAATGGGCTGATGATCATAAACCCCTGCTGAAGATGTCATGGATCTTTATATGCCACCTGAGAGAAGCCTGTTTGTTACCCCGCCTTCCATCGGTGGAGTAATTGAGGCCAGACAATCCCTCCAGGGCGCCACTGCCATCCGTCAGCACATGAGAGGTTGTTGGTACGCAGATCCAAGTCGATTCAGTCATGCATACGTCTCATCGGCTGCACTTCTTGAGCGGTTGAGTTGCCGACCCAGCTTGGGTTTAGCCCCCAAGCTGGTCTGTCGGAAATGCCCAAAACGGGATCGGGCTCCAGATCCTCATGCCGGTGTGACAGGGGAGAGCTTCTCTCTTGGTCTAACAGCCCATCATTGGAGGATGAAGTTTGGAGGTTTAGCAATCTTTTACGGAATAAAGCATCGAAACACTTGCTGATTGAGGCTGCCATGCATTAGGACTCTATTTGAAGCGACTGTTCATTCAAGTTGACTGTTAAGTATCATGATTTGTCATTGGTCGGCGTCTTGGAGCGGCATTTACCGTTTTCGGAGCGGCCCCGCACCCGGGCCTACTTTTGCGGGCCGGCCATGCCCGGTCGGGGGCGGGGAAGCTAGCCCCTTTTACTCTTCCATCCCGAACCACCATCTCTCCACTATCATCAATGCCGCCTCCAATACAGGTGGAATCGAGCTCCGGTCTCCAGGCTGTTGTAGCTCTAAGGCTTATCGATTCAACGCGGCAGCTATGGAGCTTGTTTGGCAATCTTCAACTGCACCTACGAGGAAACGAACGTCTCAAGATAAGTCTCAAGCTGCCTATTACAAAGCTAAGGACCTGACGATGCCTTGCCAATACCTTGTCACCACTGTCGCTCACGAAAGAAGCGATGCTATCATGACGAGAGCGATGGTAGGGCCGACAATCCGGAATCAGTCGAGCCCGTTCAAGTCGCCCCGGAGTCACAACCAGACGTGAACACCCGAGAGTCAAGTCCGCATCCATCGCAACTGCAAGAATACAACCCCGAAGCAGTATTGAAGCATCTTTTCTCCCTGCCCGAGCCAGACCCAGCAGATCGACAGTCAGAGACGGGTCAGGTCCGAGTTTTGACCACAGAGGAAGCTGCTCAAAAGGCTCGGCGTCGACAAATCTGGTGGAGGACGTACAGGCGGACCATAACAATACCGCCTCTAACAGAGCACCATCGACGGTACCTGGAAGATGTGGGCGCTCTTCTTGAACTACCGAGGACGACCATCGAGGCACTCCTGCCTGTCTACAACTCTCTTTTGGACGACTTGATCCCTATCATGGATGGTTCTAGTGTGTTGCGCGATTTCAGCAACGGTCAAGCTTCTAGGTACTTGGTGAGGGCTATGTGTCTCGTCGTCTGCAAAGCACAACAGGCCGCTCCATTTCTTCGGTTGACCGACGGCGGACCACTTCTAAGCCACCAAGTGTTTGCGTCAAAGTTACTCGAGGGCCTCGATGCAGCCATCAAGGCAAACCTTGAGCCAAACAGGGTTGTCAAGATTCAGATCTTAGCGTTGATGCATCTGCATAATGATGGCCGAGGTGGTGTTGACCGCTCTTCGATGTATTTGACGCAGGCTATCAGGGAGGCGTGGTCGATGTCGTTACACCTTAAGATGCCAGAGAACTCGGATGAGGACCTTGACTATTTATGGTGGTCACTTCGGAATTTTGATCGACTTAATAAGCCTACCATGGGAGCAGGGCCTTTCATCATCGACGATACCGATATTTCCATCGACCGCGTTGCTCCAAGGCGAGAAAGCTATCGGTCTCAGGTTCTTCATATCTCCCTAGTATTAGGAGACCTTACAGTCAAGGCAACCAAGGTTTACAAGGCGAGCTCCACTTCAACTGTTGATGACTGCAAAGACTTTCCTTCTCTATTAGAACTCACATCAGGCACCACATTCGATCGTTTTCACAAATCTCATAGAGGCTAGTTCACATGTGCCACTGTAGACCTGGACATCTTGCTAACATGGAAGTAGCATTCCTTGAGATCTGGTATCACTTGGCTGCCATGCTATCGTGTCGACACAGCGGCCCAGACAACATTCATTACACCCGGCGGCTCGCGTCAGCAGACCGTATCCTCGAGATGCTTGGCCATGGCCAACATGAAACCCTCCCACCGTTGCCGTTAGTGCCACATGCCATGGGAATGGCCACAACAGTGATATACCGTGCTCTAAGGGACAGGGTACGGGACATTGATGCTTCGTCCAGAGATCTCAGTCTTTGCTGCGAAGCTCTTGATGCCCTTGGCCAGCGCTGGACCACTGCCCAGGGCGTCGCAAAGCTTGCACACAGACTGATGAGTTCCAGCAACCCGGGTAGCTCGAGTCAGCCAAGAGTTGAAGCACCTGATAAGAGCGACACTGCCATCACGACCGGGTCAACTATTTCGAGTGAGAGGCCTTTAATCACAGCTCACCAGCCGATCAACCAGTCGAATGGGGCGGAGGATATCGTGATACCAACCCCAGTGTCTCTGCCATCCGATCAAGGGTTTCACAGTGATCATACATCTGACAACCCACAATATCTTCCAGAACAGCTCATTGAACCATGGGTTGGGTTTGATGCATCACAGTTTCAACTTCAAATGGCATTCGACGATCTGTTTAGTCATGGAATTTCCGACGTCTTTCGAGATCCGGCATCTTGGGAGTTGCTTCACATGGCCAACAATGGTTCCAGCTTCGGGAGTTAAACCATAGAGTAGGGCCAAACCTTCTCCGGCCTATTTGAGCGCAGCAGCGAGGAACTGGTGGCTGATAAAACTAGGGCCTCTGTGAGAACCGGCAGAGAAAACTCAATTAAGTCTCCAATAGGTGGCTGGGAATCGCGCTGTTGAGTCTTCACTGTATTTCTCCCCGAGTTCGCGCCGCCAGAAAGGCTGCGGTTTGATAGACACTCCAGTGTTCATAGCTCGGAGGGTCAACTACCGCCGAATACTTAATCCAGGCCAGACACTGAGTATCTGCATTGCAGTGGCCGCTTGAGGCATGTTCATTGTTTCAACCGTGATATTCTCAATAATCTGCAACATTCTAACCCACAATTTCGTCATCAAACTCGTCGCTCTGGCTCGCTTCTTCTGGCGCTGCTGCTGGAACCTCGCCATTCACGACATTGATTGGCGTTTTGGGGACTTCTTCAGGTTTCTCGGGCTCTGCGTTCCCATTGTCGTCCCATTCCTCTCCTTGATCCCGAAATGAGTGGCGAGGGTGAAACTTGGACCTGGATCTGGAACATTTGAAGCACAGCCAAAAGTCGGCACAGGTCTCACACATGACATAGCTGCCCACTATCTCCAGCAAGCAGCAATCGCAGTACCCATTAGCTACCCGTTTGCCTCGTCTCTTTGCTGACGGGGGCTCTTTGCCGACCTTGGCCACGATCAAGTCACCAATCCTAAAGAACGGAGACTGTTAGCAAGGGAATGGGTAAAATAGGGGAGTACATACTCATCAGCCCCAGAGTAGTAGGCAATTTGAGAGGCAGGAGAGGGTGCGGAAAACCCCAATCCTTCAATAGTGGGATCAGCTCCTCTCTCTAGGAGGAAGGACACCATATCGATTGCCATTGGATCGGTCGGGTGCAGTTGACGGAGGGTTGTCGATGCGCGAGCTGCCCAGAGAAGAGGTGTCCATCCGTCATTGTCCTTGACATCAATACCCACCCCAACTCGTTCAGATCGTTTCAGGACTTCCTCTACGATGTTCTGCTGGCCACTCATCACGGCGTAGTGAAGAGGCACTCGACCAAGCTCATCCCTGACGGCAAAGTCAGAATCAGGGGCCTTCAAAAGGTTGAGTACCTCGAGAGAGTTGTAGCAAGCTATGTGTGTCGGCTTCCTTCCAAAGGGGTCCTGGACATTGATGGAGGCATTCTTGTCAAGGAGAAGACTGATGATTTCCGCTGGGCAGCACATACAGGCCGAGTTGAGCGGGTATCCGAAGAGGCCAGCGCGAACGGATGGGTCAGCTCCATTCTCTAGAAGAGACTCGACTATGTCCCTCTTCTGGCCGCGTACGTCATCCTTGGGGCCAATGGTGGCCGTAATCAGAGGAGTACCGAAATACCCGTCGGTCACAAAGTTGACATCGAACTGGTTTTCAATCAACAGACGGACCATCTCCAGGGATCCTTCGCTGCATGCGTCGTGCATGACCGTGCCCGACTGATCCGGAGGAGAGTTGTGAAGCATTGAGCGAGCGGCTTCCTTGGTCATCATGTACCTGAAGACTTCCTCATTTCCGTTGAGTGCAGCCATCTGCAGAGGAGTGTTCCCCTTGCTGTTCACCACGTCCAGTCTCCCCCCGGCATTCACCACCAGGCGGAAAGATGCCACCGGCGACCTATCCGTCATGCAATGAAGCACCGTGTTCTGCTTTTCGCTTCTGATTTCCAGATCCGGTCTGAACTCAAGGATCTTGCGAACCATGTCCTCGCTGGGGAGTCTCATGGCTATGCAAAGGATCGACTCATTCTTGTTGTTGTCGTTGGAAGGATCAAGAGCATTGACGTCGGCCCCAGCCTCCAGGATCGCTTCGATGGCCTCGACGTAGTTCTCATCGACAGCATTCACCATTGCTTTCCGAGTACCCTCGAGACCAAGATCAAACTTGACCTTGGCTTTTCTGAGGATAACATCAATGGTTGCCCGCTGGCCATGAAAAACAGCCATGTCCAGCGGGCTGTACAGGCTTCGAGTCAAAACGGTCAGGTCAGCACCGAGCTCTACCAGAAGCTCGGCCGTCTCGGGGAACTTGTTGGCTGCGTGCAAAGGCGTCCACTTCTCCGAGCCAGATAACGAGTTCAACTCAGCTTTTGCCTCGACAAGCATTCGGACCATGTCGGTACGGCCATTCTCCGCTGCCGAGAAAAGACCCCAGAGCTCATCCGAATCTTTGACGTTTGGATCTGCCCCTTGCTTGAGAAGATATTCAACCTGATCTGAATGCCCATAATCGATGGCCGCATGCACTGTTAGAAGTCAGTACATATCATTTCACAACGGATGGTTACAACAGACATGCTGTACGCTGCCAGCCCTTTCCTGGCATCTCCGTCTTCTCAATGTTGGCTTTGTGTTCGACAAGCAACTTCATCATGTCCAGACTATGGACAAACACTGACTCTACCAAGGGAGGCACAGCACCCTCGGGTGTCAAGTCAGGGTCAGCTCCATGCTCCAGCAAGAGGCGACACATGTCAGTACGCCCATTGTTGATGGCCCACCACAACGCTGTTTCGCCATCGGTATTTGGTATGTTTGGGTTGAATTCGTGTTTCAAGAGAATTTCGAGACATTTCCGATTCCTGAATCTGGCTGCTAAGCCTACAGGATTGCCTTCGGGTTCCTCTTTGTAGTACTCTCGATGGTCCCTGTACTCCAAGAGGGTTTGCAGCAGCAAGAAATCTCCCCATTGAGATAAAATCTGCACGGGCATCCGGTTCTCCTCGAGCATTCTGGTGTCTACGGCAGCCCCATTCTCAAGTAATGTGGTCGTCGCAAGAGGAGAATTTGCCGTCAGCAATGGGGTAGTGCGAGGCGTAGCCCAGGTCGCACCAGCGTCAAGGAGAAGCTTGATGGAGCTGATGTTCCCATAGGCTGCTGCCCTATGAAGGGGAGTCTTCTCATTCAGATGGGTGCCCTTTGGAGGGCTGGGATCTGCTCCGACTGAGATGAGCTTGGTGATGACATCGTCCAACCCGACAGTTGAGGCTTGTAGGAGTGGCACTGCAAGCCATTGGAAAGGGTCGTGGGGCGAGCCCCGGTCCTTGTCGCCAATTTGAGGGTCTGTGCCTTTGTCGTCGCTGGAGTTTCCGTGAGTCTCAGTGTCAGGCTCAGGGCCTTGAGGCTCGTTCGTGGGCTGGTTAACCTGGCCTCTGGGATTCCGCACTGGAATGGGATGTGGCGGCTTGGGGATCATTTGGACCACCTTTCGAAACACGTCGGGATCCTCGCAGAAGCTCCCTGCCTTGACAGCTTGGTGCAAATACTCGTTGTCAAAACTCAAGCCAGACGTAAACGATTCGATGATGAGTTCAGCAACAGTGAGTTGGCCCGCCCTCGCAGCCTCGACTAACGCTTGGCCTCGTATCTCGAAGTCATCTTGAGGCTCCTCCAATGCAGACCGGACAAGATCCTCGAAGCCAAAATGGGCCGCCACGGGGAGAGGCTTGCGGGAATCTAGATGAGGCTTCAGAAACGGTGTTGGCAAAGCACTGTATGCCTCGATCCAGCGCTGGAAGAGGGATGGCTCCTCAAATAGGCCCTTGGCAATGTCTCCCTTGAAGGCGGTTTGACGGTAGTGATGGGGCCAGAACTCGATGGCATAAGGAAGATGTTGAGCCCACGCTGTGGCATTCTCCTCTCCATCACACAGATACCCAAGGCAGGTCTTCAGAACCACTTGATTCCGCTCCGTCTCAGAGCCTTGCCGATACCATGCTGTGCTGTCCTCGATATCGTTTTCGTTCAGTAGCCATTCTCGAGTATCGGGATGCCTGAATCGAATCTCCCCGTGTACCACAATGAGGAGTCCGACGAAGTACCTGAGGATATTGTCGACATGATGCCATATATCCTCCCCATCCGTTGGCTCTCGGCTTTTGCTCTTCCCCTCTTCACCAAACCACAAATCCTCCGAGATCCAGTAGAATTCGGCCACTTGCAGAGGCCTCAGTGAGGTGAGTACCCAGGAGAGCAGTTTCCGAGCCCATGCCCTACGATCAGCTGGCATTTCAGTCAAGACGGTGGCAAAAACCACTTCAGGTATAAAAGGCCCAGTGAGAAGCTCGTTTTCAGATCCAAAGGGCTCCCGGGCTGATTTGAGCCAGTCAACGAGCAGCTGGTAAAGATCCCCATCATGATTGTAATTCCAAAGAAGACCTCTAATTTTTTGGTAGTGGTCATTCCATGAGAATTGCGGTCGTTCTTGGACAAGCAGCGAAGCGGTTTGGTCAACCTTGGGGGGTTGAGGCTTAGGAGGTTCGTACTCTACCGAGGTGACAGCATCTGCCGGAAACTGAGAAAGGGCATGAGCCACAGCTTCGTCGTTCCTTGTCCCATGTGTCGTAATGATCAGTAGCCTAAGGTTGCTTTCGTTTCTTCCCAAGTAGTCGCGAAGTTCGTCAAGGAACCACAGGGATGATTCGTCACACTCATCGAAGCATCCCAACACATGGATGGTTCGTTCGAAATCTATACACACGTCAGTATAGGTACACTAGATGATCTTTTTTTTAAATACCTGATTGCCCCCTCAAGTACTCAAAGTCACTGAACAGGCGGATCCGGCCTGTCACACCACCAAGTTCAAGTGACGCGGCGATGTTCTTGCATGCTTCTTCAACCTCCCGTGGGCGGTGGAAGAGGAGACGAGAGTTGAAGGTTTGTAGCATTGCTAGAGCGTTGTTGAACCGAATATCATGGGCGTCAAACTTGAAGAAGAGAAGTGGTTGTGATTTATCTCTTTTGAGCTGGAGATACATCCGAGCCCTTTCAGATACCCACGCCGTGGTTGAGGTGTTGGCGTGAGTACATCTAAGGTGAATGATTTGATTATCAAAGGGTTCAACGAGATTGTCCAGCTCCGGGAAGCTTTCTATCACCTCACTCTTCATACAAGGGTAAATGGGTGATGCTTGGTCGAGAAATTGACGCAACGCCGGGTATAGATGACCAGGCAATTCTGGACCTGCGTCCACGTTAGCAACCGCTCAAAGATGTTTCTGACACACATACTTAGCCACTCTTGATTTGGCCCATCATGGAACGCATGGATGACACCTTGTGGTTGAGACGTCAGCCAGTGATTCGGCTGCTCAAGGCCAAACTGTCGCTCAAAGGGGGTTCCCATTGTCGACATTGACCTCTCAAAAACCTTGACCTAATGCAGTGGTTAGGGCTATATAGTGCAAGACAGTTGGTGCTGTACGAACCTGCTCCGGTGGATTCGTGGATATCACGTTGACCAAATTGGCCTGAGTGAGTAGCCGGGTCTGAAGGAAGGCATCGTTTACCGCGATGACTATTTGAGATAGGCTTTTGGTGGTTCTCCACAAGTTGCCGACGTAGGGGCGATATTGCATGGGCGACAGGAGTCGAGAGATTCCCTCCTCGAGAAAACCCCTTGTCTCGTACCGATGAGGATAGCCAAAGAATACCTAAGAGCATGAAGGTCAATGAAACAGAGTTGATAATCTGATATTGGGAGGGTATTACCAAAGACCGTGTGCAATGCAAGATGTCTGCATATTTACTCTCGTGACGTGTAGCGAGAACCATAGCCTGGGCTCATGTCAGAAACAGCGGAGACCAGATACTCAGATATTCTTACTGCTTTCACTATCAGTCCCCCAAGATCATGAGACAGAAACCAGATTGGTCGTCGTTTCTCCTTCGTGGGTCATTAGCATGGTGGTACATGGCCTAAAGGCATCAAAACAAACCCTGATTTCCGGGGTCCGGAACTCCAGAAGAGCATCCAAGAGCGCCCCAGCCTCTTCATAGACACCCTGGGAAGTAAATGTCTTTCCAGACCTGTCCCCTGGGTCATACCCGTACAGCATGACTCTACCAGAGTGTTCAGACAGGTTGTTAAACTTGGTGTCGAGCCAGGACTCAAAGTGCGGGCCTCTGGGATTCCTCACCCATGCATTCCGACTCCAGCTATGCATTCCATGGACGGCGACAATACTAGAAGATTTGAAGTGTTAGTGGCTATTGGAGCCGTGATGTCGAGCACTTACTCATAGGCAATGCCACCGGTGTTCTCGTCTCCCGAAACCACCTCCAGCCCAAGGCGGTGGTCGTCACCGAGAGGATGAGAATAGGCTTTGTAATATTCCTTCTCCTTCTCGTCGCCATCCTCATTCTCTGTCTCCTTGAGGGGTTGCTCACCCGAGACCGCATTATCATGCACCTCATTGACTGGGACCTCTTCATCCTGAAGCTGCACCTCCTCCACCTCACCCGTCTTCAACGCCGTCTCCTCTGTGGTTGCAGCCATAACCTCGATATCTTTTGCCCAGTCAGTAGAGCTTCGAGAGGCCAAGCCGGACGAAGTAAGGCAAGAAAAAGACGCCAATTTTATGTATGAAGCTCCAAGATGCGCGTCGGTCGGTTGTGAGATGAAAGCACTGAGGCAGCGTCAGCACCAGCTCAGGTGGGGGAGGCCGGCCCGGTCCACTCCCACCATTTTCTGACAATCGCCCAATGTGACTCGGCTGTTTACTGGCGTCTTTGGATCCTCAGAGGTACCTAGGACTTTGGGGGCCAAAAATGCTCGACCCGTTATGTGCAAGGCTAACCGTGACGCAGACACATGCACAATGCAGATGGGCCTGCACACGAACCAACAAAGACTCAGGGCCAGTGTGACTGAACGTTTCATAAAGTTTTGCCCTGTTGCAATTCACGGTCCTAGCAAGCGAGACCGATTACTCTGTCTACATGACCTTATTTGACAGCAAAAGGCGCCTCCACAGCAAATCTCACAGCGCACAACTTGTGCAAATCCACACCGCCAAGGTCCTTGGTCCCATAACTCCTACCCCTCTTGGGCTTTGACCCTCCCAGCATTGGGTTGAAGAGCACGGGATCATCCAGTGGCACTCCTATAAACTTGCGAGCCAGGCCAGACACCCAGTCGACATCTGCTTCGAGCTTGACTCGGGCAGTGAAGGGCTCGCTATCGTAACGACGCAAAAGAACCGCAGTCGTCACCGAATCAGGCACGCCCGTCTGGCGTCGCTTGTTCTCCTGCAGGTTCCAGACAGCAACGGTCGGGTCGCCTGAGTTGCGCCCTATGCCCAGATTGATGCTTCCCGATACCGTCGTCGCATCGCTAACATCCCTGCTGATTGTCTTCTCGATCTTGGCCGTTCCTCCAGCCTCCAGAAAAGGCACACCCGAAGCCCCGAGGTTCAATTGCCCGCCCCGCGTGGTGGTTTCTGAATCCGTGGTCGGCACAACTGTCCATCTTTCCTCGGGCGCGATGGCTTCAACAATTGGCGCATTGCCGCCATCCTTGCCCAAGAATTCGACATGAACGCGAGCTCGGAGGACTCGTCGAGAAGTCTTCTGGGGATCGAAACGGAACCGAAAGACCATCAGCGTTGCTTCATCGCCATCTTCGTCCAAGGTGCCATGTGTGACTTCGAGCAGCTCGACGCGAGCGTGAATGCTTCCCCGAGTGCGTTCAATGACGTTCCGTCTTTCCCAGTCCTCGCTGGAAACATTTTGGGTTCGGAATGTGCTCTCTTCGCCTACGACAATGTCTTGTAAGGGCTCCTCGAGCACAAGGGCAGGCTTGTCGCCATACTGGTCGTCAATCTGAGATTCGGTCATGGCTGTATGTAGTCTGGAAATTCGTGAAGGAGGCAATTGCCCTGCTGCCTCTTTTATCGTCACCTGCCAAGTTTCAGTCTCTTCTGCATGCCACAAGTACTACATACATAGAGAGTACCTCCCCATACCCTGGCCACCCTATCAACCGCCTTGCGGCACGGCGCGATCCTCCGGGTTTCGGGGCGTCAGCACAGCCAATCTCGATGTCTCTAGACACAGCCTCAGTGGGGTGATACCGGGGTGGCTGGGAAAAGAGCGTGCTTACTGGTCGCCCTCTCAGAAAGGGCTGACCACCAGTTCCAGCTGCAAGCGGCTCGTCTGATCTACGGAGAACTCTCGGGCCTCCTCATCTGTCCAGCCTTGCCACGCCTCCTCATAGCACGAAAGGGCAAAGGTTCATCCTCACTTCTCTTCTGCGTCTCGGACTCATCGCGCCGCCAATATGACCGTGGATCCAGACCTAAACCAAGTCCCCGGTGGCCTGCGACGCTCCCAAACAGCCGATTATGAGAGCGACATTGACAACGACGATGAGTTCCTTCCCCCGGCGCTCGTCACAGCCGGGTTTGATGACGAGGACCATGTCAAAGTGAGATTTGATCAGGACATCGATGATGCCCTCAACTTTGTCCAGTCTCTTGCTTCCCGGAAGCCTTCCAAAGAGGAAAAGTCGCAACAACTCTTGGAATTTGTCGACACTCGGAAAATGGAATGGCACAAGACGACACGAGAAGGCCAAAACTTCCTCCATGTCTTGGCATATTGCAATTCTATCCGAAAGCCGGCCACCAGTTTGCAATGGCTCATGTCTCGAGCCATGCTCAGGCTGCCTCATTTGATAGGCTCAATGGACAAGACAAAACGCACTCCGCTCACTGTGGCCCTCTCCAATGGGAACGAGGTCTTTAGCTATGCCGCTTGTCTTAACCTCAAGCCGGGAACCCGCCAGCGCTTCAAGGAACCACTTGAGAGCGAGTGCGAGAACCAAGGCAGCGACCGTGAGGTCACCTGTCTGCACACGGCTTTGACCTGTGCTTTCAACAAGGAAGACCTGAGGCAAGATATTGTCAAGATCATGTGCAGTTTCGTACCCGACAAGATGTTTACCGTCACGGACCACAAGGGGCGCACACCACTTCATCTGGCCGTCGAGTATGAGCGATGTTGCAATGCCCAGGTCGGCATCGTCGAAGAGCTGCTTCGCTGGGGACCACAAGCCTTGGACATCCCTATCCAGGCCTCTTTGTATTCCAGCCAAACATTTTCAGTCTACCAGTATCACGTACACACTCAACGACAAGCCGAGGCTAGAATCCGACGGGTCGTGGAGGAAAACAGGAAGAACACCATCCAAGGTGGTGCACCGCGAAAGGAGGACGACAATGAGACTCGAACCAGTTCAAACACCAAAAAGCCCATGTCAAGGCCGGAGAAAACCAGCATGGGGCCACCACCGTTGCCAAGGGATAGAGACAGAGATAGGGACAGAACCGAACCCAAGGTTGGCATTGCTCGGACGCATACAGGGGCGCCATCCCAAGAGAAGTCAAGTTCGTACATGGTAGCTGCCAACCAAGAGAGGGTGCCTTCTTCACACACGACAGCCTATACTCAAGAAAAGCTGACTCCCCTGCCCTCCCCTTCCTTACACCCAGTAGGGTCTTCCAAGGCCTCTGCCTACTCTTCGGCACCGAGGCAAGACGCAACCGACCTTTACTCTCCAGAGAAAGAGAAAGAGAGGCAAGATGCTGCCGCGGACATTAGCCGTCAACTGAAGCATCTTTACTTGCGCACTCAGAAGCCAGAGAACGCGGCTCGCTGCTTGAGCGTGGGAGGGTTAGGTATGCAAATTCTCTTCTTCGGTCTCATTCAGAGTCTTGTTGCTAATATGCTATACAGGGAGGGAACTGTGGTTTGATTTTGGGCCAGCCAAGAAGCTCACCAGGGCTGACTTCCGGAGACATTTTGGCCATTTGCGATTTGATACGATTCTCCAATATGTCGCCTTTCCCCAGATTGAGCTGGATGACCACAAGCAGATACCGGATAGAAGATATGCAGGCAAGGAGGTAAGAATGATAAGATCTCTTGGGTTCAGCGTTGTGACTGACCTATCCAAGGACATGACATTCTTCTTCGATTGGCTTAAGCAACAGGGTGTCAGTCGTGTCATCAAGGTACAATAAATGGCTTAAGGGCTTGGAAAGTTCAATGGCTAATGCAGAAGATAGGTCATCGTCGATGATCTTAAGAGCCCGTCACATAGTGACGCAGCTATCGAGAAGGCGCTGAAGCCCTTTGTAAGTCGCATCATGTCAAGTTAACAACCAATACTTATCGCTCCCAGAACGTCGAAATTCTTGACTGGCGCCGACTGGATCTTGACCCGGTCTCACTGTCCGAAGTTGGGCAGTGTCTACGAGAGGTAACCCTTCACTGGAGTGGCAGAAACTCTGTTCTGCGAGCATGGTCCGAAACAGAGGGACTTGCTCTGATCCCCACGTTGGAAGTTGTCAATCTAGTTCAAACTGAGGTATACGGAATGCCCCGTTCTTCACTATCCCATTTGCTAATCCGGAGGTTGGATAGGGTCTGGAATCGAGTGAGAGGACCCGAAGAAACCTTGACGCCTTTGAACAGCGCCTTCATGAGTCTTGGCCTAAGGACAAGACCAAACCCAAGGTAAACCGTCCAAAAACTGGCGGTGGGCGTACCTTGGTTCGGGGTCTATCCGTAGAGACTCTCTCCGATCGACAAGAGCGGTCGGTCGATCCTCACAGGTGGATGCAGTGCATGGAAAACTTTGCCGAGCACTTCCGACAGATTCCAGCTCTCAGAGATAAGGTCACGGATCCGTCTCTAGAGCCGGTCGAGGTGGCGCTCATTGATGATGGAGCTGATATTACGCGCCCTGATCTTAGCGACCTGAAGGGCAAAAAGTTCCCGGGCAAGAGTTTCTGCTATTACCAGGAGGGCTCTACATGGCGCGTATCTCCCTACTGGGACTCGTCTTCTGGTCACGGGACCCTGATGGCGAGATTGATTCACAAGATCTGCCCCAGCGCCGTCATTCATGTTATCAAGTTGCAGACCTTTGACGTCGAGAACTCGAACAAGCTTCAGATCAACCCAGACAGCGCGATCAAGGTATGCCAGCCCCTACCAACTCATATCTATTGTCTTCCTGACAGTACCCAGGCTATCGAGTACGCAGCCGAACGCGGCTCTCAGATAATATGCATGTCATGGACAATCAAGCCTCCCGAGGGAGACAAGAAGAAGGAGTTTGACGACGCGATTCACAACGCCCTCAATAGCAAGGGCGTCCTCATGTTTTGCGCGGCTAGTGACCAGGGCAAGTCGGCCGACCTGACATACCCGCACGGAAGCAACCGTGCCAGCTTTCGAATCGGCGCGGCCAAAGCCACGGGAAGCATGTCTGACACGGTAGGCGACGCCCATGACCTGGACTTTATCTTCCCTGGTCATCAGGTGGTGGTCAACAGCAGTGACGATGTCTATGACAAGGATCTGCAAAAGTTTGAGGCTCATTCGGGAAGCTCTGTTGCCAATGCCCTCGCAGCAGGCCTAGCGGCACTTGTCATCGAGTGCGTCAGACTGGGTGTCTTTTACACCAATGAGAACAAACAGATCGACCCGACTTCGGCGATAAGGAAAGATGACTTGATCAAGATACGCGACCGCAATCAGATGAAGTATGCGCTATCCTGGATTGGGACCAACCGGAACACGGATAACAAGTACATTGAGGTGTGGGATACGTTCAATGCTGTGGCTGAGAAGTTGAGGCAGAATGAGGGGTCTCGCATTGACCGGTTGGAGAACATTGCGACTCTAGCGAGGTTCTTTCTTAAGAAGGGGGTGAATTATGGGGAGTAACTATTAGTTATGTGTAAATTGTAAGAGAAGGCCGATAATAATACTAATTGAGTTGATATTCTAGATTACTAAGCGTGCTACTACTTGACCGGATACTGGAGGACTGTGGGCAAGGCCAATCTCTTTGTTCGGCTTTTGAGGTAATTTGCGGAGCCGAGAATAGAAGTGGAGGAGGAAAACCTTTGACTATTTCCACTTCGATTATAATTTCATCCTGTTCAGTTTGGGAATAAAGCTGGCTTAAGAACAGCAGGCTATTGAAGCGGAAGTCATTAGATAATAAGATATATCTATGACGCCAAACACGGAATCGTCGTCAAGCACAAAGGACAGCGAGAGACCAAGAAGTCAAGGGTAGATGCTTCTCTTTGGTGGGAGCGCTGGTAGTGGGTCTTTTCCGTAGCAGTCACACGTGACTGCTCACGTGTATTCCAAGTCAATGAGAAGGGGCACATGTCGATCTTTAGCTGATCCGGACTGTCCCGACCCTGAATGTCTCACTAAATTCTTGATAAGATGGGTCAAGGCGGAGATGCTCATCCGAATCGCAAGCCTCCTCCTCAAGATCGGCGTTATCTTACTCGAATTGTTCCCATAGGACGCTGAAAACGATGTCGCCAAACGGGAAAAATGACATGGTCAACTTCTCCATACCTCCGTATCTCGTGATTGAGGAGTGGTTTGAAGCTGGGATAACCTGGGGTGCGGGGTAAGCAATTCATTTCTCCATTGAGCCGCACCTGAGCCAATCGGCGGTTATGCGGGCAGTTATCATTAGTGCATGCGATATGGTAAGGATATCGGCATTGAGCACGGAGTACAATCCATGGATCACAGCAACAAAGGAAAGGCAAAAGCGATGAGCAAACACGAGAAGGCAATTGCAGAGGGAGTATAGGTTAGGATTGGCCTCTATAGTAACAATGCAATGCAATATTGGTTCGCAATTAAAAATTTTCCTTTTCCTTTACCTGGAGCTTGACACCATCTCCACCGACTCTCTTTTGACTCAGCAGATTCATTGGCGCGGGTGGGGATATTTCCACCTTGGCTGGAGTGGGTAAAAGAAAAAACACCGGAATAATAAGGTGAGACTCACAGCAAAATCAGTCTCATGTATTTTTTACTGGTCAGCGTCCGCTCGGCTCATGCGGAGAACTAATATCGGGCGGCAACAGCCAGTCCGACATCTCCACTAGTTTGGATGGATGTGCCGAGTCGATCCCCACCGTCTACAAGGGTAAATCACACGAGACCATTCGCCAAGATCATACAGACCTCCCTCAAGATGGATCCTATTCCTGAGGGATTCTCTTCCTTGAACCCGTCCAACATTGAAAAGTCACATTGCATTCAACAAGGAGCGGGCGTCAGACGCTTCGGAGAAGCCGTCAACCCCATAATTCAGCTCTGACTTGGTCCAATCTCCTCGAGTCAAGTCAGTCTTACACATTAGCGCCAAAGACTTGGCGGCGCGATTTAGGTAGCTTAAATCCTTCAAGCTATTCGTGAGGGTGTTCCTACTGCACTTGAGGCGTGATTTCTAAGACAGACGTTTCACAGAAATGGCGGGCCGGAGAGACAGCCGAATGTTGATCGACCATGTCGTGGTCAAAATAGTGCGTCGATGCAACCACACAAGCCAACGAGTGGATGACATGATGTCAGAGGGTAGTACCCCATCTTCCAGGCAACAAAAAATGTACCCTGCAATCGTGCAATAACCTGCTCCATCTTCCAGGCAACCAGAATTGTACCCTGCTGCATCACGGCAACCTGCCCAAAACGGCTTCGCCTGCGGCAGTAGATGTCTTTTAACCGGGTCCGATCATGAACCAGTTGAGCGCGGGGGGTGGGGATAGGATCTGGGGAAAGACAATGTCTGGATGGAACGTTGAGCTTAAATACAATATAATACTGTCGATGCTGCCAGAACTTTTGCGAGTACCGATCGGCAAAGCACTCACTGCGCCTCTTTCTTTGTCTTGTTGTTGATATACACAACCTGCCAGAATGGAAAAGGATCCGGGAAACGGCGACGCTTCTCACTTTGAGAAGAACGAAGCTGCCGTCTTGCAGAACCCTTCAACCCTTGTCTCTCATGAGGGCCGTCGCAAGTCGGTCGCAGTCAACATTGTTGAGAACCCCCTCCGGGTAAGCCCACCATTGACTATCCATATATCCTATTGTGTCCGAACGGTGACTGACAGTTGTTCCGAATAGGACAAATCACCCGAGACTGTAGTCGCCGAAGCCCGGGCCTATGCTGAGGAACATGGACTTTCTGAACATGTTGACATCTTCGGTCGAGCTGCCCTCGTCGCACGAGATGGTGACAAGTTCCCCAGCATGTCCGAGTTGAGCGAGGATGAGCGCCAGGCTCTGCAATACGAGAAGGACCACAAGTGGCATGGCCCAAAGATGCTTTGGTATTCCATTGGTCTTTGTGCCGTTGGTGCTGCTACCCAGGGTTGGGATCAGACTGGTGCCAATGGTGCCAACTTGTCGTTCCCCAAGGAGTTTGGCATTGAAGATGAACCCTGGACTATTGGAATAATCAACTCCATCATCTTTCTCACAGCTGGACTCATGTAAGTCGTGAAACCCTTGTTACATCTGGGCTTAGACATGTGACCTAACCTAGCCCTCCCCCTTAGTGGCGCCTTTATTGTCGATCCCCTGAACCACTATTTCGGACGAAGGGGCGAGATCTTTATCACTGCCTGCTGCTTGGTAGCGACCCCTATCGGGTCTGGTTTTGCAAAGTCGTGGCAAGGCCTCTTCGCAGCACGCTTTGTCATGGGCATCGGCATCGGAGCCAAGAACGCCACTGTTCCCATCTATTCTGCTGAGATGGCCCCAGCCCGCATCCGTGGTGCTCTTGTTATGTTCTGGCAGCTCTGGGTCACAGTTGGTAGGTTTCCCTTCTTCTGTAAGAAGCCTTGACTAACCACCCCAAAGGTATCTTCCTCGGCTTTTGCGCCAATGTAATTCTCAAGGATGTTGGCAAGATTGCGTGGCGTCTTGAACTTGGCTCGGCCTTCATCCCTGCCTTTATACTTGCTGCCGGCATCTACTTCTGCCCTGAATCTCCTCGTTGGCTCATGAAGCATGGCAGGCACGCTGAAGCATGGAAATCCATGTGCCAGCTTCGAGCGCATCCAATCATAGGCACACGAGATTACTACTATTCGTATGTCATCTACCAGGAAGAACTCAAGGAAGCAAGAGGAGCTGGATACTTTGATCGTCTGTGGGACTGCTTTGCCGTGCCCAGAATCAGGAGAGCAAACTATGGTGCTTCGACTGTCATGCTGGCCCAGCAGATGTGCGGAATCAATAGTAAGTCGCCCACCGCCATCAGAGGACAACACTAACCCGCTTCAGTCATCTCATTCTACAGCTCAAGTATCTTTACCAGAGTTGGTTACACCGATGACCAGGCCTTGTTTGCTTCCCTGGGCTATGGCGCTATCCAGGTCGTTTTCACAATCCCGACCTTGTTCCTGATCGATACGAAGGGTCGCCGAACTTTGACCTTGGCTGTAAGCCCCTCTTGGACCCTGAACAACCTCAAGTGATACTGACCCATCGCCCATTCAGACCTTCCCCATGATGTGCATCTTCCTCTTGGCAGGAGGTCTTTCCCTTCTCAACAATTCGGAGAGCGTCAGCCAGGCTGCTCGTATCGGACCTGTTGTTTTGTGAGTTCGTAGTATTTCCGGGATGGAACACCCTCCAGCTAACCGAGGCAGGTTCGTCTACCTTTTCACCATTATGTACTGCTTGGGTGAAGGACCCGTTGCCTTCCAGTATTCAGCCGAGGTCTTCCCCACGATCCAGCGAGAGCAAGGAATGGCCTGGGCTGTCTGCATAAACAACACCTTTGGTAGGCGCTGGCACCTCTCCGCCTCTGTTTTGCTGATACTAACACATTTCTACAGCTGGTATTCTTGGCCTGACCTTCCCCAAGATGCAGGATGTAATGACTCCAACCGGAGCCTGTAAGTCACCATCTCTCTAGCTATAACTTAGAAACTAATATTGTTCAAGTTGGATTCTACGCTGGCCTCAACTTAATTGCATGGGTCATGATATTCTGTTTTGTCCGAGAGACTAAGCAAATGACACTGGAAGAAATTGACCGTAAGAGATCTGGCCTGAATATACATGTGATTTGCCTGCTAACCAGATACGCAGAGGTCTTTTCTGTTCCCACTAAGAGCTTCATCTCGTACGAAACGAGAGTTTGGCTTCCTTACTTCATCAAGCGACACGTCTTCAGACAGAAGATTGAGAAGCCTGCGCCCATCATTGAGAAGGCCGAGAACAGCGACGCTTAAGGCGACGTGGGAGGTGAAGATTGGTGCTTTAATGCTGGGGAAAGAAACTTGCTGCTGACTGTTAGTTTGGAAGCTGTGATAGCAATAAGCCTGCTGACGATGGGACGGGACAAGTAAATATGAAATTTGCTTGGAGGCTGCCAAGAGGACTGATATGCTAAAGCGTTACTGTCATTTCTGGAGCCTGGCTATTTCAGAATAGTGTAGCTATCTAAGTAATTGGGAGCACAAATTACTTATAGGTACTTATGAACATTATGCTAAAATACATAAGATAACAGAAAAATAGCAGTTAATTATTATAAAAGTAGCAAGTGATTGAAATGTAGCTATAATAAGTAGTTGTAATCCAGGACTTGTGCTCTGACAGTAATAAAGCAGCTGTTATTCCCGACGGCTCAACATTCCAACCCTATCTATCTAAAACGACATATAAAACTAGTGTATTTTTCTATTCTACTACCATTCATACAGAGAAATCGCCTTTTTTGGAGCTGCCCTTGAAGGGTCATGAGGCAGCCTAAATCAAAGATAGTCCGTGCCTACTTGGGCTTCTTGGACGACTTTGTAACTTCATCAGCAAATACACTAAACCGTAAGATCTGCAGACAAATAGCACAACACTATTGGCACCTGCCCATCCGTAGTAAGAGTCGTTGAGGTTGATGGTCTAGAGGTAGTCGCTGCTTCGTGTAGGGGCACACCTGATAGCCCGAGAAGGCACTTGGATCGATCAAGTTGGCACCATGCTCGGCCAAGTATGGATTGAGATACTCTTGGCAGGTTGAATTGGGTGGGGGATCAAGCGCAACGATTTCTTCCTCCTTGTACGTCACATCGGTGTCACAGATAAACGGAACCAGGGTTCCACAGAATGAAACTATCGCGCCCACTCGTAACGGGGTTGACGAGAGATGTAAACAAGGCGCTGGGCGAATATGCAGCGATGAACTGCCCAACGCCCGTATAGAGCATCTCGTAGACGAGGACGACGAAGAAAGTGGCACAAACGGTTTTTGACGCAGTAGAGAACCCAACGGTATAATAACAGCAGACAAAGCAGAGAACTCACTCCACGGATAACCTCCGATACAATCAACCCGTTAACGAGAGCTTTCCAAGACTAGATGCGGGCTTTCTTCTCGAGAGCGTCATAGATATCACAGCGCTCAATGAACAGTGGCTACAGCTGGCTGATTACACCTGGGGCAATGAATAGCCAGACGAAGTCAGTAAAGAGGCGGAGTTGGATATTGCTAACGGCACCGCTAATCTTCCAGTATATGAAACTATTAAACAACCCTAGTGTAATGTGGAAAGGAATTTCTTATTGATGTAAGCGCTATTGCGATAAAGGGCGGGATTCATACGCTAAAAAACGATTCGAATCTATTCGTGCATAGGCGCAGCATACTCATGCCCATCATCATAGTTGACCTCGTTCCACATAGCCACTTCAAGCAAGGGGTCGAGCTCACGAATAACTTCTGTTTGCTCGGGAGACCCAAGTCAGACCTAGTCCCAGTTCGTGTCAAAGATTCGACCGGATACAACGTCGATCATATGTTCAGCTGGGTTAGTGCGAGGGGGACAAGGCGCACCGTAGCGTTCAAAGTATTGCCAGACAACCCGTCCATTATCCCCGATGTCTCCAAAGTAGACAGGTTTACCCCCCCTTGCCAAGAGAATGAGGTGGGAAAACGAGGGGAACAGCTGTGAAGACAGCTGGTGAATAGTAACCAATACTCCTTGACAGGCGTCGGCGAGGGTGCGGAGGAAACGGACGAACCCGCCGGCAGAAGTAGTTAGGTCAACCATAAAATAAACAACCAAAGACCAAAGCGTGATTTAGAGGGAAATGATGGGTCTATCGGCGGAAATCTGGGCCACGCAGGTAGCTACTAGGTGGAACAGAGCAAGTCTCCTAGGCTTGGGGATGACGGGGCCGCCATTGGAGGAATCAAATACTCCAGACATGGTTGAGAGGCAATGGTAGAGCAGAGACCAAAAGAGAGTGCATCCCTCGAGAAATAGTCCGGTGCTGCCGATTGTACTAAAGGGGCCTTGCCATCAATGCCTGGATTAGTGAGGCGCCCTGCTTCATAAAACATGTAGGCAAGTCGCCACCAATGATCTGGTGCTAACGATTCAAGTCCACACTTGAGCGGCGAAGCCGACGGTGTGCTGGCTGGTGCTGGAGGATCTCTCGAGCTCAATGCATGCTTGAAACTCCATGGTGCGACTTCGGGCAATTTGACTACCAGTGTAGTGATCCTGACCCATAAGTTCCGCGTAGATGGGTGAATGATGGTATCGTTGCAGACTATCATCCGCGCCTCTATGAAAGATCATCTCGAAACCTGGCCGCACCTGTCGTTCTCTCGGGACCATAGCTCCAGTCAAGAAATCGGCAGTGTTTGAGGTATCCAATCCCAGCCTTCCGGCTTTCTACTCTCTCTTTTTGCGACGTGATAGCTCATTTCCTATTGAGAACTATTACCTGCCAAATTCAGAAACATCTGAAGACAGGAACCGACTGTGATAGCTCTGGGCAACCACCATGTCCATGCGTGTTGAAGCGGTACGCCCGAGTTCAGTCTCGCGGTGTGCCCTAGCCATTCTCATGGACACTGATATTACCAGATCTACAGGTATCCTATCAAGCCCCTTAGAGGGGTACAACTTTCTTCAATACATGCTAAGCCTACCGGGTTAGTATACGACCGCCACTTCATGCTCTGCGATGTCGGCAAGAAGGAGAACCTCGGCATTGGACTTGGCCCGCCCTCTGTCTCTTCACAACCAGGCTGACCCGCGAGGCCGGCCCCCGGAGTATCGAGGTTCAATATAATCTGAGTCATCCTTTTGACCAGCCCTGCGAGTATGTTGAGCCGTCTACCCTATCAGTACCCCTGGAGCCGGATGTGAAGAAGTTGCAGGAGGGTGTTGGGGAACATGGGCTAAGGGGTGGGGTCTGGGACAACTAAGTCTCCCCATGCTTCGGTGGTGGTTATCTCTGGTTTTTCTGCTTGGGTATTATTCACTTTTTCGAGGCTAATAGGGAAGTGTATACTGGGCAATGATGGGACTCCTCATTGTTGCTAGTTCCATTGCTCTTGCGCAACAACTAAGAGAGTGGCTACGCAAGGCAGGGCCTTTGATCACTATCTATTTTACGCGGTTATCCCATCAAGGTCCGGGCTTCAGCTATAACAAAGAACACAATATCAACACTTCATAGCATCATTATCCCGATGCTAACACCGTGGCTTATTTTTTTTAGCCTTTCCCTTGCA